>VNKF01006891.1:0-14538 GCA_008044355.1 Drosophila lacteicornis
ATTCAATAAACAAGATTTTAACGGCCTTTCCGAAATGAAAACGTTTGTCCTGTTGTTTGTCTGTGGGTCTGTGGGTCTGTGTGTCTGTCGATTTTTTGGTTTTAGAGTCCTGGAACTACTTTTATTTTATTAAACAGCTCGAGCTGAACATTTTTTGTTGGCGGGAAAACAGCTAAAAAAGCTAGATTTCCCGCGCCCATAACTTCTGAACGACTAAAGTTACAGAAAAGTGCTATATGTCGTTTAAATGGTATTTTCAAATTATAATAGCTTTGCCTTGACATAATTTATCTAAATATAATATTTAAGAATTTATAATTAAAATAATTTTTTTTTTTAAGTTTTTAAAGTTTTCTTTAAAATGGCTCTAACGATTTTGATAGTCACTCAAGGCCATTTAGCCCTTGAGATTGCTCAACTTTTGGTGTACAACACATATCTCGGAAAATTTTGTTTGTTTGATGGCTTTTACGATTTTATAGTCACTTCAGGCCGTATAGTCCTTGAGATATTTCGGGGTACAACCCATATCTCCGAATATTCGCTTTCTCATTAAAATTAGTAGCAATGATTCCATATAGCTAACTTCTTATATGCATTTTGTTATGAATTTTTCCCATTTGAGTTTCAAACAAAAACTTATAACAACAATGGGAGACCTATGTATGAACATATATGTATGTATGTCATTTAAAAAACTTCTGATATCAAATAAAAACAGCTCTTAACGAAGTGAGATTAAAGTGACGATGGCACATTCAACTCCAAAAATTTCTGATACCAAATTTTGTGACGATTATAGTTATTTAATCAAAAATATTTAAAAAGTTTTTAATTAGTTTCAAAATCGGCACGCTGCCTTTTTTGCCTTTTTAAATTTTTCAGCTAAGTGCCGATTTTGAAACTAATTAAAAAATTGTTTTTTTTTTTTTTTAAATAACTATTAATCGTCACAAATTTTGGTATCAGAAATAATTTGAGTTGAATGTGCCATCGTCACTTTAAACTCACCTCGTTAAGAGGTGTTTTTATTTGTTATAATTTTGCCATGATATGCAACGCAGTGAAGGAGGCATCTCCGACCCCATAAAGTATATATATTCTTGATCAGCATCACCAGCCGAGTCGATCTAGCCANATCACCAGCCGAGTCGATCTAGCCACGTCTGTCTGTCTGTCTGTCTGTCCGTCTGTCTGTCCGTCTGTCGGTTTCTACGCGAACTAGTCTCTCAGTTTTTGAGCTATCGAGCTGAAATTTTCAGCATAGTCGTTAGCACGTATATATGTCGGAACGGCCGAAATCGGACTACTATATCCTATAGCTGCGATAGAAATGATGGCGAAATTAATGTAAACAAAATTTTAACTTCTCTGTTTTTAAAATTTTTTCTGTTCTATAAATTTTGAGATATAGCAGTTTTTTATGGTTCTAGAATTACGGTTTTCATTTTTATACCCGGTACTCATAGGGTACAAGGGTATTATAAGTTTGTGCCAACCGAGAATGTATGTAACAGGCAGAAGGAGGCATCTCCGACCCCATAAAGTATATATATTCTTGATCAGTATCACCAGCCAAGTCCGTCTGTCCGTCTGTCCGTCTGTCCGTCCGCGTGAAACAACAGATCTCAGAGATTATAAGAGCTAGAGTTACCAAATTTGGTGACAACATTGGAATCTGTTGCACGCAGATCAAGTTTGTTTTAAAATTTGGCCACGCCCACTTCCGCCCTCAAAAATTATAAAAAACGTTAAATAAGCTATACTCGTTTTTTTTCGGGTAAAAGTTAATAAATACAACAAATGAATAAAATAGAGCGGACGTTTTCTGAAAATTTCAGTAAAATCGGATGATAAACATGGGAGATATTAGCAATAAGGTTCGAATTTTAAAACCCCCCCCTAAGGCGCTGCTAAGTAGCCTGTAGCCGTCTAGGTCGTGGGTTCGAGCCCCTACGTCGCCAAACTTTTTATTGTTTTTTTCTCTGTTTTTTTGCATTTCTTCCTTTTTCCTTTGTTATTATACCCGGAGAACATCTAGAAAAAATTTTAGAATAAAAATACAAACAGAAAATATTTTGGTTTTGTGTGGGATTGAGCTCGTGCCAATTTTGCAAAATGTAGATGCACCGGCTGCTTAGACAACTAGGCCATTACATATGTTACATATGAAGCACCATTTTCATACTAAGTATGCTTCGACAGCTGTTAACCTAATTTTGGCAGAACTGAAATAAAATTGCCAGAGGTACCCATAGGGTACAAGTTAGTTCCAACCGAGAATGTATGTAAGAGGCGGAAGGAGAAATCTCCGACCGTATAAAGTATATATATTCTTGATCAGCGTCACCAGCCGAGTCGATTTAGCCATGTCCGTCTGTCCGTCCTTGTGAAACAACAGATCTCAGAGACTATAAGAGCTAGAGTTACCAAATTTGGTGACAACTTTGGAATTTGTTGCACGCAGATCAAGTTTGTTTTAAAATTTGTCCACGCCCACTTCCGCCCCTGAAAATCATAAAAACGTTATATTAGCTATATGCGTGATTTTCGGCTTAAAATTAATAGATACAATAAATTAATAAAATAGAGACGGACGTTTCCTGAAAACTTCAATAAAATCGGATGATAAACATGGGACATATTAGCAATAAGGTGTGCATTTTAACACACCGCCCTAAGGCACTGCTGCTGCAAGCTGTAGCCGACAGGTGGCGCATTCGAGCCTTGGCCGTGCGATATAATGGCGCCAATGTATGTATGTACAATGTATGTATGTACAATTTTAATTTGCCTTTTAGTGTGAAGCGGAAACGTTTAGGTTCCGGGTATCTCACAGTCGAGCACAGTCGACTGTAGCTTTCTTACTTGTTTTAAGATTATGAAAATGTAAAAATCTACATGTTCCAATTGCAGACTGCAAGGGTATACCAACTTCGGTTTACCGAAGTTAGCTTTCTTTCTCGTTCGTTATAAATTTAAAAACGAGAAAGAAAGCTAACTTCGGTAAAATGAAGTTGGTATACCCTTGCAGTCTGCAATTGGATCATTGAAAATCGAACCATTTTAGTAATGTTGAAAAAATATATATTTTTGTAAATTTTACATTTTACATGTAGTATTTTACATTTTCATATAAATCAACCGATCGCTTCTATTGCAGCTATATGATATAGTGGTCTGATCTTAATGAAATTAAAACCTTAATTCTAGAAGCATAAAAAACTGCTATATCTCAAAATTTAGAGAAATACGTTGAAAAACAGAGAAGTAAACATTTTTTTTACATTAATTTCGCCATCATTCCTATGGCACCTATAGGATATAGTAATCCGATTTCGGTCGTTCCGACATATATGCTGCGTGCTATAAGACTATGCTGAAAATTTCAGCCCGATAGCTTAAAAACTGAGAGACTAGTTCGCGTAGAAACCGACAGACGGACAGACGGACAGACAGACAAACGGACATGGCTAGATCGACTCGACTGATGATGCTGATCAAGAATATATATACTTTATGGGGTCGGAGATGCCTCCTTCACTGCGTTGCAAACATCTGGTCAAAATTATAATACCCTCTGCAAGGGTATAACAACGAATAACCAGACCACAGCTTAGTTCAACCAAATAGTTTGCAGCTGTCCATTGCACCGTTAGTTATACAAATGGCGGCTCGTTTTTTATACCCGGTACCTATAGGGTACAAGGGTATTATAAGTTAGTGCCAACCGAGAATATATGTAACAGGCAGAAGGAGGCATGTCCGACCGAGTCGAGTTAGCCATGTCCGTCTTTCGCCAATTATTTTGTCCAATTTCGCCACGCCCACTTCCGTCCCAGAAAATCATAAAAAACTTTATATAATCTTTAGTCGTGATTTCCGCCTTAAAGTAAATAGATATAATACATAAGAAGGCATTCGCGGAAGTGTTCTGAAAATTTGAGTAAAATCGGATGGTAAGCATGGAAGTTATTAAACAAGAAAGCTTCTTCTTCTTCTTCAAGTCAGTAGCGAAAAAAAATGTTGCGTGCTTTCGGGCCCAGTATTAATTCGTAATGCAGCTGCGTACAGCTGCAGAATTTGTCTATTTTGAACGTTGATCAACATGTTCCTAGCATCATATGACTTTTTTGGAATGCTGCTCAACATGATTTTAGCAATATTTGTCTTTATTTGTCAAAATTTTGTTTTTTCCATGTCCGTGTGCTATTTAATTTTACGCACAATGCTTTGGGCACCGGGTATCTCACAGTCGGTCACACTCGACTGTAGCTTTCTCACTTGTTTGTTTTGGTTTTGATTTGGCGGAAAATTAAATTTAATTCCAAATTCAAACCACTGTTAACTAAGATTAAAAATGAAAGAGCTAAACTTTATTTTCTATTTGCAGGTAAGTAGCAATAAATATATTGTTGTTCCGCTAGCCAGCCGTTCGACTGGAGACTGGAGACATAAGACTTGCAACCACTGCAGCCCACTAGAATCGTTTAGCGGCAGACGCATCAACCCTTCTCTTCCTATGCAAGTCTTTTATGATCACGAATTCACCTTGCCCTGCCCAAGGAGGAGTAAGTGGCGGAGGCCTGCCCCGGTGGAGAAGGGCAACTTCGAGTATCCGCCCCCGTCACCGACCCGACTCCTGTGCAGGCTCCGGCGCCGGTTCCGTTAGAACATGACGAAGAGGCAAATTGGGAGAAGTGAGAGGATCCCTGCGCACCGCCGCCGACGCCACCGACGCCTTTTGTCCACAGGGCTCGGCTATCTGAAGCTGATCGCTTTGAAGCTGAAGAAGGCTATTGCCAAGCTCAAGTAGAGTCTCACAAGAAGGAGAGAAGGGGGCGTCTAGGAAGAGACGAGGACGAGCGCCAACGCTCTGACGCTCGTAACGTAGGAGTAGGCGGTGACCGCCAGTGCAGCATCTACACTAGCTATGATCGTCCTCATGTGTAATAGCCAGTTCATTCAACAGATCGCTAAACGAAATATGTATTAAATGCTAATTAGTTTTACCAAAAGTTACTTTTTGGCTAAAAAGCAGAATTGGAAAAGCAAGTGTAGTGGAGGCGGGGCTCTTAACTTCTCTGTTTCTATCAAGTGGCAGGAGGATGGGGGGACTTTTCAGAAAAAGGAGCAAGTAACTTGGATAGGAAATACAAACGAAAGGGCTGAACGTATTAATTTTTACATTTTTAGATAGATATTCAATAATTATATTTATCCTTTATTTGTATTTTATAAATAACATAATTCTAAAAAGTAAAAAGAGCCTTTTTCTTGGTTTTGAAGATATTTAAGGATACGGCCCTGGTTTGCCACTTTTTTCATGACCGTTCATTTCTGCACCTCCAGTTTAACGATCCTGTCATTGTGACGCTTCTTTCAACCAGGTCGTGATGTTTCCCTCGCTGAAGAATCGCTTCGGACAGACGAGTTGCAATCTTCTTATATATGTGGACCAACTACGCAGAAACCAGCTCGCCCACCGTTCGATGAGTGCCTTATGGGCAGCATTGCTCCAAATAAATCGTATAACAAATTTTTTAATGACAGACAGCTATTTTTTTTTTTGCCTGCTCGTCCGAAAATCTAGTAGTTTTCGATAAAACCCAGTACAAATTGAAATGGACGCAGCCATGATACAATTATAGTCAATGTTGCGTTCATGATACAATTGTAGGAGGTAGTTGCGTCATGTGTTTAGCGTTCGGGTTTTAGGGCCTTTGTACTTCGTGTTTGTGCGTTGAAGTGATAGGCTGTTAACGTAAAAAAATGTATTTTCTGTCTTAATCCTTAAGTGAAAAAAAAGTTAAAAAAAAATTTTTTTTTTTTATCAATGCGCCGAAATGTTTGGTAAGAACGTTTTTTGAGCAAATTTTTGAGTGCATTCTGAGGGAGTCACAGTGGAAGAGCACATACAATAAGGGGACGATTTTAAAGAGAAGGCGACTCAACAATGATGTTTCAGAAAGAAAAGCAGATCCGGAACCACATTTGGTTGAAGATGAATTCAAGATAAGAAGCAGCCCAAGAAGTGCATGTTAGCCTAGCTATGAAAACGTTTTATTTTAAGATCAGATTTTTTTTAGGGTTTAAAACATAAACAAGAGATTATCAATTCAAAAACAAAAGCAATGAATTTTCGGAAACTCAAAGCTATTAAAAATTAAATTATCTTATTTTTATAATATTTAAAACAAGTAGGGAAGCTACAGTCGAGTGCGACCGACTGTGATATACACGGTACACAAAGCATTGTGAAATTAAACAGCATATGGACATAGAAAAAAGAAAATATTGACAAAAGAAGATACATGTTGCTAGAAACATGTTAAGGAACACCTAAAAAAGACATATGTTGCTAGGAACATGTTAAGCACTGCCGCTCACAACATAGAAGAAGAAGAAGCATACACAGCTACCTATCTTTTAATAGATTCAATGTTTATCATACGATTTTACTCAAATTCTCACAAATCATCCATAAATGCCTATTTATTTATTTTGTTAATTTACTTTAAGCCGAATATAACGACTATAGCCTATATAGATTTTTTTATGATTTTCGGGAACGGGGCCAAATTTTAACACAAACTTAATCTGCATGCAACAGATTCCATTGTTGTCACAAAATTTGGTAACTCTAGCTGTTATAGTCTCTCAGATATATTGTTTCACACGGCCAGACAGACGGCAAGACGGACAGACGAACAGACGGTCATGGCTAAATCGACTCGGCTGGTGACGCTGATCAAGAAAATATATACTTTATGTGGTCGATGCCTCCTTCTGCATGTTACATACATTATCGTTTGGCACTGACTTATAATACCCTTGTGCCCTACGGGTACCGGTTATAAAAACGTACGTTTCACTAAAAACGCTTCTACTAGGCTCTACAGAAGGGGTCGGCACCCATACACTCACAGTTTTTTTAGTGCGTATGTATGCGATGCTAACAGACCCGAATGATACTAAAAGACCCGAATGATTTGCTTCTCTGCTGCTGCAAAAGCAACCTACAGGCTAGTAAAAACACAGTATAAAATCGGACAACTAAGTCATATAGCTGTCATAGAAGCAATCGGTATGTTTATATGAATATGTAAAAATTTTAATGTAATGAAAACTTACATAACTTAATTTATTTTTTAATTTGACCGAAATGGATAGATTTTTAATTACCCGATTGCAAACTATAACAGTATACAGATATTGGCTTACCGAAGTAAGCTTGCTTTTTAAACCCTTGCAGAGGATATTATATTTTTGTCATGATATTTGCAACGCGGTAAAGGAGGCGTCGCCGACCCCATAAATTTTAGAATATAGATCAGTACCACCAGCCGATTCGATCTATCCATGTCCGTCTGTCTGATATTTTTGTTAGTTTTAAAGCCAAAAATTACAAAAATTAAAAAAATTAAAGTTTTAGCACGATTTTCATTAGAAGAATACCAAGGAAAATGTGTAAACGGATTTTTTTAATGAATTTGTTTGTAAAGTGAAAATTCTTTATTTATTCTCCTGAATCAATTTCATCCCTTTCAAAGTAATCCCCTCCCGATAAAATACACTTATACCAACGTTTCTTCAAATCCTCGAAACAGGCCAAATAGTCCCTTCCGGTATAGCCATGAGCGCCCTCGTCGATTCCGCTTTTATCTCTTCAATCGATTCGAAACGCGTTCCCCGGAGTGGTCTCCTGAGTTTTGGGAATAGCCAGAAGTCACACGGAGACAAATCAGGAGAATACGGTGGTTGTGGAACGATATGCATCGAACTCTTGGCGAAATGATCACGAAGAACGAGTGCAGTGTGCGACGGTGCATTATCGTGTGCAAAAACCAAGAGTTGTTGGCCCATAATACTAGTCTTTTTCGACGAATTCTTCACTTCTTCACTTCACTTCTTTGCTGCACGCAAACGACGCATAACGCTCAAATAATATTCCTTATTAACAGTTTGGCCAGGTGGAAGGAATTCATAGTGCACCACACCACGAAAATCCAAAAAAACTGATATCATAACCTTGATTTTTGAATGACTTTGACGTGCTCTTTTCGGTCTGGCCTCGCCTTTAGCACGATATTCGCTTGATTGGTCTGTTGTTTCAGGGTCGTAAGCATAAATCCAGGTCTCATCGCCCGAGATTATGAATTTGAGCTTGTTCTGATAGTCAGTAAGCATTGTTTCACACACATTAACGCGATGACTTTTTTGCATGAAATTGAGCGTTTTCGGTACCAAACGAGATTTGACTTTTCGTAGGCCCAAATGGTCATTCAAAATGGTTTTCACAGATCCTTCTGATATTCCGATCATATCAGTAAGGTCTCTAACAGTCAACCGCCGATTTTTGAGCACTAATTCCTTCACTCCATTGCTGTGTTGGTCATCTGTTCAAGTCATCAACACGTTCCCGACCCTCTTAGAAGTCTCTGTACCACTTATAAACATTTTTCTGGGACATGGTAGAATCACCAAAGGCCTTCCGCAACATCCTCAACGTTTCCACAGCCGAAATTTCATTCCGCAAACAAAATTTGATGGCACTTCTCTGCTCAATTAAATCAGACATTGTAAAAATCGACAAATGCACTCTTGATCGTTTGGTAAACACAAGCGTAAATATAGTACTGATACTGACATGAAATTACCGCCAGATGTCATCAACAGTCCTGCCAACTCAAAAAAAAAAACTAGTCCGCCATCTTAAGCCCGCGAAATTTAAATTGAAAATTCACCTTACTTTTTGCCCACAGTAGTAGGGACAACCATTTTATGCATGCGCTCAACTTGGCCAATTTCCCTGGTAACTCCGGTTGCAATTAGCAAGTGCTGAATCTTTTCCCTTTCGCAGTACTCCCTAAACTTGTGCGAAGTAAACGCAGCTCCTCGATCAGAAATGATCCTGTACGCGTTGCCAAAATTTATTGCCTGGCGCTCCAAGCAAGCTAACACTTCCTCAAACACAGTGCTTCGTATAGGATATAACCATACATACTTGGGAAAAGCATCGACAATTACGAGAATATGATTGTATGTATCTCAATTTCATCTTCCATAAGTGAAGGAACTACCAACAACTCTTTATTTGGATACTTATACAAAATTGAGTTCGATATAATAATCGTTTCTCTTTCAAGTGAACATTCGTGTTTTTTTTGCGCCTGGTATTTGTTAATTCCTTGCTAAAAACCACCGGGGTTTTATTTAAAACTTCTATCTGGTGTCAATAATAATTCACCGATTCACTTCGCGTGTGCTTTCAGCTGTTATTGTGTATTAATAACTATATTAATTGCAAATTAGTTTTGGTGCAGCGATTGCTTATCTTAATTTTTGTCCTCTTTGTGCTTTATCCGTTACGCCGATATTACAGCTTGACGGCTTAGGCCCGCTCTCTTGATCGCTCTCTCTCTATCTCTTAGAGCACGTAACTACTCTTATATTCTCTTAACTTCTGATTGGTACAGTGGTAAGTAACTAAAATGACCGCTTATATTGTCTGCGCAATTAAATCCTGCAAGAAGGTAATTTCAAATGATGACCCTAATATCGGCTGCTGGCTGTGTGATAATGTTGTGCATGTCAAGTGCCTTGATTGCACAGGCCGGGTGTCTGAAATTATTAAAAACAGTGGAATGCGCTACTGCTGTGAAACTTGTCGCGAAGTTGAAAAGGAAATGAGGTCTTTTATGCGGCAAACCAAAAATGGTTTTAGGGAGCTACTTGTTAGTTTTCGTAAAACTAATGAGGTGCTCCTGGCGCTAGACTCCCAGTTTAATGGCCTTAAGCTATTAAATGAGTCCCCTAAGCGCAAAAAAACACGGTTGGCACACCGCATTTGGGCGGGTTCTCAACAGCTCACTCCCTCATACAGTCCCCGACTCCAATATATCTAACTCAAATGATATTAATATCGGGGGCGAGAAAAGATTCGGCCTCCGAATGTGTCGCAGGAGGGGCAGCGCCTCCAGATTTATGCGTTGAGTCCGCTGCGGGGTCACATATAATGACCCCACAGAACCCCATCCAGAAAACTCCCCAGGGTAACAGCCAAAATTGGCCCTACAAATGTATTGCCAAAAGCCCCTAATGCTATTCCACCAACGAAACAAATATATGTTTCACGGCTTCCCCTGATCAAACATCTGATGATGTAAGTACCTATATTCTAGGTCGTATTAGCCGAAAAACTAAGATTAAGGTGGAAAAATTCAAATTTTCTTATGCTAGAGATATTTCATCTTTTAAAATAAATGTCCCTGACGAACTTTTTAAGACAATGTGCTCTGAGAACTTCTGGCCAAAGCACATTGTTGTTAAGGAGTACGAAGCTAAGAAAAAGAAAATACGGCCTGTTGAAGTTAGTTTACCCAGGCCAGAAAAATCCATTGTGCCATCTACCTCGTACGCTTCATAAAACTAACAAATTCTCTGCTTCTTTCCTAATAGAACGTAGTAAGCTTCCTAAATTGTATTCTGATAGTTTATCGTTTGCATCCCAGGTGATTGTGTTCACAGAAAGCTGGTTAAAGCCGGAGATTCTAACTCCAAAGTTTTTCCAGCTGTGTACACAACGTACAGGTTTGATCAGCCTTCCAGGCGAGGGGGCGGTGTCCTTATTGCGGTGGACTCCAACCTCACGTCTGAAATATTAACTTTCGAGGAATGCAACGATGTTGAATTCCTTTGTGTGAAGCTATCATTTAATGGTAGTTTTACTTATATTACTTGTTCCAACATTCCCCCCTTGTCGGAACTTCCTATTTATTGGAACCACCTTTCCGCTATTCAGGCGGTCTCCAATAGACTTTCGGATAGGGACCATTTAGTAGTTCTAGGTGATTTTAACATTCCTGGGGCTATTTGGTCCACAAATGAATCTTCAAATACTCTTTAAAATACAGCACGGCATGACTTTATTGATGGCTTGTTTGACATTTCGTTGTCTCAATTCAACCATGTACGAAATCCTTAGATCGGTTGCTCGATCTCTGCTTTGTCTCTGATCCGGCAAGAGTTAGTTTGATTAGGGTCCCGCCCTTGACGCAACGCGAAGATCCATACCATCCTACTTTCGATGTGACTATCGATATTGGAACTGTTATGGAGAAAAAGTCTGATCGGCCAGCTAAGAAAGTCCATTGCTTAGCAAGGCGGATTTTTTCACGGCTGAATAATTTCATATCTGACTTTGATTGGTCCGATCTCTACATGTGCACTGACATGCTGGGTGACATGGATATTTTTTACAATGCTATAAATTCCTTTTTTACTGAATGTGTTCCGCTATACTATCCGCCAATCTCAAATAAGCCTCCCTGGTTTAGCCTCAAAAATATTAAGTCCATTCTCTACTCTAAATTTAAACGTAACGGCTCTCAAGCTCTCAATTCTCGTTATTTAGCGGCTCGGTCTAAGTTCACCGTGCTTAACGCGCAGTGTTATAAAAACTATCTGACTCGTTGTAGGGTTCAGTTCGCACAGGACCCAAAACAGTTTTATAATTTTGTCAACAATGCAAACAATGATCAGGCAATCACCGATCTTTTTGCTCAGTTTTTTCAAACTACTTATTCTCCGTCATCCGATTCAAACTAGACCTATTATTGCGCGGCTAGCTCGCCGAGGTCGGGCTTCGTCACAGAAAATGTATATGTCCAGGCCCCTCTTTCGTGCTCCAAGTCCCAAAGAAAGATACAAGGAAGTTCATAGATTCAAGTATATGTTTTTATTTAGATTGAGTATGTATTCGTGTGCTGTAATTCCTGCGGAGTGAGAGAGAAAATCTGCGAGGACGACGAAGATGTGCCGTTGTGATCGGCCTGGGTCGCACCGGTGATTCCCAGTTATCCGCCTGAAAGGTCCGGTGACGCGTAGATGCTCCGGATTGCGGAGGCTTAGTCTGGCCGACGGAGGCTTAGGCTGGCCGACTCTTGTCTCTGCTCGCACCGTGATGTCCGTTCCCTATTGGATGGCTCGCACCTATGATACCCTGTGTCTCGTCAATACCCTGTTTCTGTTCCGGTCAGCCAGCATGAGCCAGACCCTGGACCCTGTGCTTCTGAGAATGACGGCTACTCGAGCCGTGCTTTGATACCCTGTGTTCATCAGAGGAGGTTACTTGAACCTCCCTGTGCTATGCTATGCGGATGGATTACTTGAACCATCCTCGGCATCCCTGTGCTAGGCTGTGTTAGGCGGAGTCGGTTACTAGAACCGGCTCTGCTACCCTGTGCTCATCCAGGCCGACTAGCATGAGCCAGACCAAAGACTCTTTAATTATTATTATAACTTATATTGTCTTTGGCCAGACCTTGGACCCCGTGCTACGAGTAATGGCGATTACTAGAACAGCGCTTGCTACCCTGTGGTACGGATTAGGTAGAGTCGGTTACGGGAAACGTGCTCTCATTATCCCTACTTGGATAGTTAGTATTTTCTACCTACTTGAGGACTTACCCAGATGTGGTCGGCATCTGGCTGAGTGCGGCCTTATTGCGCGCCCTTTTTCGTTAGCGCTGGTTTTAAATCTAAATCCTTTTCTACTTTATTTTAAATTTTAGGCTAACTTAACTATGTTTATAAAGCATGAATTATTACTAATAATGAAATAAAAATAACAAAAGAGATATCAAAAGAATGACTTCATGTGAAATGAAATAATAAAAATAACAAAAGAGATAAAATAATGACGGTGGTCGAAAGAATTCGATGACCCCTACGTCACGAAGAATTTATACATTTTGTTAGTTCGTCCTATTTTAAAATATGTATCTTGCGTATGGAGTCCCAATTTGGAGGTCCACAGCAAACGCATTGAGTCAGTTCAAAAGAACTTCTTACTTCTCGCTCTTTGTGGCTTAAACTGGGATGCAAACCATAGGTTGCCATCTTATTCTAGTAGACTTCTCCTAATTAACCACCTTCCTTAGAAAACCGTAGAACGATGCTAGGCATTGTCTTTACGTATAACCTGGTCCGTGGTGACGTGGAAAGCTGCGCGCTATTAGTAGCTTCCTCGCATTCTTTTACCTACATATACTTTTCGTTCGCGCCTATTAACGCCTAACCCTAACAAGCACGTGCGTGGTTTCGAAGAGCCACTTGAGTGTACTGACCGTAGTACATCAACGTCCATATATATATATATGAATACTGGGTTTATACTATGGAATATAGTCATTATAATGCATGTATTGAATACGTGAAATCAAAATAGCGCCTTTTATATACACATCCATATACATGCAGTGATGTAATTATTTTCAGGCAAAAAAAAGGCTGGATTAACAAAAACAAACAGCTAAAAAAACGGAATCCCAGGAAAAAAAAGGTAAGAAAAAATCTGATTTTGGTAAATTTATTTTTTAAACAAGAAAAAACCAAACATCAAAAACGAAAACATTGAAAATTCATCGATATTTTATATTAAATATAATACTATATTTACATTAAATGATATTTAATACATTGTCCAAATGTTCTCCTTCTTCGGGCGGATAATAATCACGTTGAACTAGTGTGATTAAGGAACTGCTTGGTAGCTGGTAATCAAAACAGCATTTATTGTAAATATAAATCTATGTATGGACCTTATACTTAAAATAGCGTTTGATGTTTCAACGCTTAATATATTTCGAATTTTCTCATTAACCAAATATACTTGGCTGAAAACTCGACCTTTTGTTTGGGCATCGTCAATTTAAATATGTATTTTTCTCGGTTTTACAATATTAGCGATGTAAGACGCACCAAATTTAGGTGTGAACTTTTGAGGAAAATTATTCGATATAAGTAAAGTACAAAATATAGTAAGAGTAAAGCCTAGTACTCACCAGCGCTAACCCTTCGCTAGCCTAAAATCACCTAAAATCTATACGAAACGGCCAAACGGCCATACGTAAGAGCGAGATAGCAAGCTTGCTAATAGCTCATTTTATTGTGTTGCGAAGTGCGAGGCAAAACGTTAAACGTTGAAGTCTCTCAGTATTTAAGCTATCTAAATAAAACTTGGCAGATAGTCTTATTTCTGTTGCAGAAAATATTTCCACTATATCATATAGCTGCCATAGGAACTATCGGGCCAAATGGGCCGATTTTCGTTGTTTTTTAAGATATCGGTTTAAGTCTTAGTTACTGGTCTTTTAATTAAAATATAGCCATACATTTTTTTCAAATCGGACTACTAAAATAGAAACCACTAGATCTTACTTGCCTTTAGTTTTGCACCACTGTAGAGCCTCGTATGAAATGCATGAACCCTTTAGAGTACTATGTGCTAATTATAACAATTTGTACACAATAAACTCAGCTGTGATATCCTTCCTAAACTAAAAACATTAACCTTAACCCACACACATTAATCTTAACCGACTGTTTCTCGTCTATTATCACCTAACTGTAACAAGCACGAGCTTGTATTGACCGTAGTGCATTAAAATCAAAACAAAAAAATTACACTCAAGCATTAAAGTAAAAAAAAAAAATTACACTCAATCCGTCGCTTTCTTTTGAATTTAAACATAT
>VNKF01006905.1:0-16471 GCA_008044355.1 Drosophila lacteicornis
GGGTAGGTCATTATGAGAGTCGTGAAGCGAGTATGGATATTCCAAGTCAACTTCGAGAATATATCCATATTCACTATTTTCTGAAATATTTTCTAGATTAAATAAATTAATTTCCCCTTGTTCTAGCCATTTAAAGCTCCGTATGGTAAAGCTTCAGACATACTCCAACCATAGAGATTGTTCATATCGACATAATAGAGATATTCTGATTCCTTGGTGCTATCAAAAGCTTTCAGATATTTGTGGTTTGCTTTTGTATGTCTATGACTACATTGCACCAACCCACCCCGAATTCCACTCTGAATATATGTTATCATGTCAATATCTGTGAGTAATTCAAGAGTAATTTCTGTAGTCTTTAGCATTGCATCCCATGATAAGCCTGGAGTTGTATAATAATGGGCAGGATCAAGTTCATAAATGTTTGAACAAATTGATCTAAAATTTTGAAAAACGTCTGTTAACAATAAAACATCCGTTTTCAAATACAACTCCAAGTAGTCTTTAAGTGTTTGACACTTGAAATGATTCCATACTTGAGATGCGTGGGTGTAATCGCCTTCAGAACATTCAGAGTCTGTTACCTTACTATAAAACTTGCTCCTTGGAAGTAAAATCTGATGTAATCGGATATTCCTTTTTTAAAACTTTAAAATCACCTTCATTCAAATTAGCTGCTAAAGTGTCTAGACTAGAGGGCATAAAACGGAAAGTATCCAAAAATCAAATTTGTAGTTTATTCTTTCCTAGAGGGATATACTTTGAAATTGAGATAATAATTCTTTATTCAAAGGAATTACTTTAATTTCCCCTTCAATCTCACCAAGTTCTTTAACAAATAAGTGAGCGTCATATTTTGAAAAATTGGGGAAGAAAACTGGGATAAAATTCCCAGTCTTAAACTTAAGGTTGCACTCACTATGTGCTGCCCCTCTAAATTGCCCAGTGAAATGGCACTCTCTCACTCTGTCTTTACCTAAGACCCCCTTACAAATGTGGTAATTAAGAGCCTCATTAAAATCAAATGAGTCCTGTGTAATCATTTGTAATGGAACTATGAAATATGTTAATTTTCTAAGTAAAAACTATAATTAATTTGATAAAGCCCATTTCCCGTAAGACTCTATATTGTTATCCATCCCTTTTTTACAATCTCGATCGAGACATGTTTGTGATCCCCTCATAACGGGCGGATCGGATGCGTGGTGTGCGTGTGTGGGAGAGCGTTTACGTTGACACTTGTTTGTTTATTCCGTGCAGTACCAGTTGTCATCAATAGGCCGTTGTCAGCAACGTTTCATCAACGCGCCGACTTCGGCTTCGGCCGAACCGACAATCTCGTTCAATCGTGTCAAAACCGACACTCTCGCTCTCAATTCTCATTCGCTCAATTTCTCTCTTCAAAAATTATGTTGATGAATCATCGATGAAATGTTGATGAAATGTTTATGTATTGTTGATGAAATGTTGATGAAGTGTTGATGAAATGTTGATGACATGTTGATGAAATTCTTGATGAATTATCGATGAAATGTTGATGAAAGGATGATGAATCATCGATGAATCATTGATTTATTTGTCACTGATGACAGCCTAGGACATGCCCTTGTTAATTTTATCAACAGTTTGTATGGAATTTCATCGATGATTCATCAACAAAAACGAAATTTTTTTATGAATCGTTGATGAAACGTTGATGACAGGTTCTGCATGGTTCCCACAGCGATAAGACGGGTGGTGTGCGTGCGTGGGAGAGCGTTTACGTTGACACTTGTTCGGGATGGTAAGCCTTGTTCGCACTTATGTGTGACCTTTTCAAGTGGGGGTGGGTGAGTGTGGCATCGTGACCTATGTTTCGGGCGCTCCGATGGAACATGAACATGATGATTGCGGGATCGCTCCCTCGCACGCGCACCCTTTCATGTGGCGGTGTAACCTATTAAATTGGAGGAGGTTGAGTGTCCTTCGACGGGACACGATCCTGCAGGATCAATTTGCATGCACCCTTCTCAAGTGGCTCCTCGATCCTCCACTTATCCTTTCAAAGCTAACCCTAATTAACTGCATTTTTATTACTAAAATCCTTTTAAAATTGACAGCTGACCCTAATTAATTGCATTTTTGTACCCTTGCAGAGGGTATTATAATTTTGCCATGATATTTGCAACGCTGTGAAGGAGGCATCTCCGACCCCATAAGGTATACCATATATATCTTTGATCAGCATCACCAGTCAAGTCGATCTAGCCATGTCCGTCTGTCTGTCCGTCTGTCGGTTTCTACGCGAACTAGTCTCTCAGATTTTGACCTATCGGGCTGAAATTTTCAGCATAGTTTTATTTCTTTAGCAAGCAGTATATTTCGGAACGGCCGAAATCAGACTACTATATCCTACAGCTGCCATAGGAATGATGACGAAATTTTTTTTAACTTCTCTGTTTTTTAATGTATTTCTATAATTTTTAAGATATATCAGTTTTTTAAGGTTCAAGAATTACGATTTTAATTTCATTAAGATCGGACAACTATATCATATAGCTGCCATAGAAGCGATCGGTCGATTTATATGAAAATGTAAAATTCTACAAGTAAAATGAAAAATGTACATCATTTAAAAAATTCGATATTTTTTTCAACATTACCAAAATGGATAGATTTTCAATGATCCATTTGAAGACTGCAAGGGTATACCAACTTCATCAACAGGCTTGGAACATTTTTATTTTTTTTATTTTGTAAACTGGTGTAATCAACACATGGTATTAATATTGTTAATAATAATAATATACTTGCAGAAATGCATTTTCACAACTCACAATCAACTAGTAATTAATGTCTTGTTTAAACTAATACGAATAATACTTTTATTAATAGTATAATAGTGTAGTAGCTTGAACGCGATAACAAATTGAAGAAGTATTATTAGCTAAATAAATGAGATATTGTTGTTAATTATAATCCACGAAAATACTATGCATGTGCTATATTGCATATATTTAATTAGCAATGTTAAGCTTTATGATATTCCTAAAAATTATAATTGAACTAGTGTACAAGAACAGGCTTTATTTTCATGGTGGTACCTCTAATATAAGTAATTTATAATCAATGAATTACCATTACTAAAAGTAATAATTATCCACTTTGAAAAAATGCAATTTAATGGAAAACCGAATTTTTTAAAACAAAATCAAGAAAAGATAAGAACTTGAGTATTAATTATTAATTTAATTTCAATTTAAGTTAGTATCTTCCGTAGTAATTAATAATTTTAATTTAAGATAATTTTTAAAGGGGTGGCAGTGGCGACACGGAGGGACGAAAGTTCAGCCTGCCAGGCGATACATCCTGCTAGCTCTGTGCGTAAAGCTGCAAAGCGGGCGTGGCAGTGGCGATAAGGAGGGACGAAAGTTCAGCCTGCCAGGCGGTACACTCTGTCAGCTTTGTAGCTAGGCAGCGAAGCGGGGGATAAGGGTGGCAGTGGCGATAAGGAGAGACGAGAGTCCAACCAGCCAGGCGATGCACCCTGCTAGCTTTGTCAGCAAGACGGTTATACGGTCAACAGGAAGGAGCACAGAAGCAGAATAATCAGAAATCCAATAAACAACGCTGAATAATAAATGAACCCAGAGTGTTCTCTCTGGGCGGGCAATTATGGAATATAAGTTTAGTGGGACGAGCACACAACATCTACTAAGCTAGCCGCACACATCAGTCACGAGCTAATCAAGAAAATCAGTTCGTTACAAGCTACTGAAAAATATTAATATTACTGATGAAATTAAAAATGCTGTCGATAA
Organism: Drosophila lacteicornis; assembly: GCA_008044355.1. NCBI lineage: Eukaryota > Metazoa > Arthropoda > Insecta > Diptera > Drosophilidae > Drosophila > Drosophila lacteicornis. Next base: position 3,801 of record VNKF01006905.1, read on the forward strand.
GAATTTAAATTATTTAGAAGTAAAGTATTGTAAATATGTTTAAAAAGTATAATGATCTTGAAAGAATTATAAATCATTCATAATATTTATATTTGTTCATACATGTACATGAGATTGTATTTCGGATCATTTTGTTTGCCTCACATGATAAATTTAGAAATACCATTTGTAATCTTGAGGAATCCCAAATTATCACTTTGGAATTTTCCATGCTGTACAAAAGGTCGCCCCTCGGGAGAGCAATGGATAAGACTTCCCCGCTCAGACAAGCAAATGTGCGGTCTCTGCGTAGATCATATATAAGGCAAAGATCGTTCAAAATAAAATCAGTTTGAAATATCAACTCAGCAAATGTAGACTTCTCATTTGGGAGGTTCTAACATTTATGGTCCTTCAGGGCACTCTGCAGTTTTCCCCCACCAGTGGTAAGAAGCGCACGATCAGCTACAGGCTGCAAAAAATAATAAATAAAGCTCGTGTTTTCCCCCGCCAGTGGTAAGAGACCGAGTATATAATATAATACAAATTAACAGCTTGTTAAAAAAAATATATATGCCAAACGGGCATAGAATTCATTAAAAATACCCGGGTTTGTTGCGTGACGTTGGCGTTACCAAGGCCAGAAAACATTGGTAAATATTTTTTTAAATAATTATGTATATATATATAATGTATATATAAGAAACAAAGAGGCCGAAATTAAAACTAAAAGTTAAACGAGAGCGAAGCAGCTACAACGTACAACTAAAACTTAAACAACATCGAAGCGGCAACTATTTGGAACTGTTCAAATAAACAAAAACCTTGGAACAACATTGACGACATCGAGACATCAAGCCTAAGATGAAATCGGAGCGATCACCACGAAGACGAAACTCAAGAAGGAGCAGATAAGTTAGCTTTAATAATTTTAATTTGTATTGCGAATAGAATACTTTAAGAAAAATGTTGTCCGAAACGATAATCAAGCTGCTAGAAGCACAAGCAAGCTTAATAAAAGAAGTTCGAATTATTGAAGCTAATGGAATAACCAGTGAAGCGATCGTCAGGTTAGATAGCCTAAAAAATAAATTGTCACTAAACCATACGTCATTGATAAAATGTGGAGTAGTCGATCATGACTACTTCAACAATAAAAGGTTTGAGGAAATATGTAGGGTTATTGAAATCCTAAAAAGTAAAGTTGGAAGCCCAAAAGTTTATTCTGGAACCCAGGTTAAAAAGATGATTGAAAATGACCCGAAAAAGTTAGCAGAGGTGTTCGACAAAAACGTCGATCAATTAAAAGAATATTTAGATGAAACAGTACAGGAGCTCAGTGACACTAGCCGGGAGGGATGCCTACTTAGAGCTAATAAAATACAATTTTTATGGAGTAGAACTAATAAAAAAATTCAGGAGTTCTATAAAAAATATGAGAGAAACATATCCTTCGCCGAAACTGTCGAAGAATTAGAATTTGACGTCAAAAACATTTAAGCCATCCTAGATGAAAGGATGAAATCTTCCGAAATAAAAACAGGAAGTAATAATGGGGTATTGGTAAAGGATAGATTAGATGATCTTCCTGTATTACCAAAAATACAAGTTCCCACCTTTTCTGGATAAGGGAAAGAGTGGGACTTATTTTCAGAATTATTTAAAGAAATAATTCATGTTAGAGATGATCTGAGCACATCTCTAAAATTTAATTATATGGTGGCTCACTTGCTAATACACGTAGGTTCTGCAGAGAATTATAATGCCGCTTGGGATCTATTAACCAAGCGGTATGAAAATAAAAGAAAAATAATAATATGGGCAAATCGATCACACGATTCAGCTGATCAGAGAATTTTTTTTTTTTTTTTAAGCAATAATAAAAAATAAATATTCTCTGATCAGCTGAATCGTTTGATCGATTTGCCCGTTCTCGACAACGATTCAGCAAAGCAAATTAAATGGTTTATTGACTCGATAAATGAGTGGTAAATATCACTGTTAAAGAAGGCTGTCTTCTGTGTAAAATGTTTGGACACTTTGTAACCAATTGTTACAAGTTTAGAGGAATGAGTCCGACAGAACGAGGGGAATTTATCCGAAACCAGCGATTGTGCTAGATGTTTTAAGCATTCTTCTTTTAGTAAGTGTAACTCTGAATATTTATGTTCAATTTGCAAAAAAACACATCATACTATGCTCAATCTTCCAACTAAAAAAAGGGAAAGAATAAATACTTGCGTTACAAAAGAGCAAGCGTTTCTAGCTACAGCATTGAATAAGGTAAAATCAAATATAGGTGGTTATGAAAACCTCAGAGCATTAATTGACACTGGATTACAATGCACTATTATATCAGGAGAAGCTGCGCAATTCTTAAATTTATCACGTAGAAAAATGATCAGCAGGAATGCCATCTACGATTCCGTCCAACAATTCATCCACCTCCATGCTGACGTCACGAGGCATTCTGCATTTTTCTTCAAAGTAAACAGCGAGTTTTGATTAATATTAATCTGGGGCATTCCAAACCCATCGCACTGGCTGAGTTCCTTCGGAACGAAATTCGATTGAATAAAGACGTTCCATTGAAGGAGCAGTACGACTCAAATACTCAAGAGTATTTAGATTTGGGTCATACGCACCAAGTCTCTCCGAACGACTCCAGCAGTTTTTATTTGCCTCATCACGCTGTCTTCAAAACAGATAGCACCACGACAAAGGTTTGCGTCGTGTTCACCGCTTCCAACCCCTCATCAAACGGGAACAGCCTCACTGATATCTGTTCAGGCCGCGAAGCACCCTGTATGGTACGCTCTCCCCACTCTCCGAATGCCCACTCTCCCGCGCTGGATGCTGGCGCTTCCAGGCTCTCCCTCTTTCCCGCTCCCTGAAGTCGTTCCATTGCGCTCTGAAGCACAGCGCTTAATTAGTTATAAGTTAGTATTCAATGTCAACTCTGAGCAATAGATCGCCCGGTCGGTCCGCGCCAATTTAAAAATCCAAGTGTTTTCCTTCTCATCGTTCTCGCGATCGCCGAGTGTTTTTCTCCCCCACAGCTTTCCACTTGCAATCAGCAACCACAATCCCGTGGGCCCAGCGAAGCTGCCTTCTGACGAGTTGGACGCCCCCAAGCAATATCACGCGGGCCTGTACAGTCCGATCTGACTATTCAGATTCTAAAATGGCGTTTTTTTAAGTATGTGTTTAATGCTGACATCACAAAGATGTACAGGCAAATTCGGGTCAATCCTGGTCGTACGCACTCCCAGAGAAGAGAGAGCTCTGTGAACTCGATACAGTCACCTTCGGTGTAAACTTTGTGCCCTTTCTGGCCATCCAAGTGCTACAACAGTTGGCTCAGGACATCCGAGTCCAATATCCTTTGGCAAGTGACATTATCTCGAACGTCATGTACGTCGACGATGTGCTCGCAGGGGCTTAAACTCAGCATTCAGCAGTTTTAGCCATTAAAGAGCTTCGGCTGGCTCTCGAGAGTGCAAGTTTTCCACTGCGCAAGTGGACCTCAAACGAAGGGAGACTCCTACAAGCGATTCCAAAGGAACACTTGGTGAGTGCAGACTTCCTTGAGCTGGATGATACCAGTACGGCGAAAACTCTTGGGATCCGATGGCAAACTACATCCGATAGTTTTTATTTTATTCTGATATGGATTCCTCTCCAAACTGCCTACACCAAAGGCGAGGTTTTATTTCAGATAGCCAAGCTCTTCTACCCGGCCGGATGGTTATCGCCTTTCGTAATATAAGCTAAGATTTTCGTCCATGAAATTTGGCTACGGGAGCTGGGCTGGGATCAGCCACTCCCCACCGACTTCGTCACCAAGTGGCAAGAGTTCTGAAAATAGTATCCAACCCTGAGGGAAAGTCTTATTCCGAGATGGATGCGTTTCCATCCAGCAGCCAAATTGCAGTGCCATGCGTTTTGCGATGTGTCACAGGACGCATATGGGGCAGCTATTTTCGTCCGAGTCGAAAGGACTGGCGGCTGTTGTACCCATTTGCTTACATACAAAACCCGAGTCGATCTAGTCAGGTCCATCTCCATACCCCGACTGGAATTGTGCTACCAGCATCAGTAATATCCGAAATGCCCCCTAATGTATATGAGATTTTTTAGTGGACCGACTCTACGATAGTTCCTGCATGGCTAGGTAAGCCAGCCAGATAGCCAACAGGGTCGCAAAGATCGAGCAACGCCCCCTTCACAATGGAAGCAGTTCCCCAATAGGATTGTACCCGCCTACAACTTAAAAAGTTCCTTATCCAGAGGTTGATGGCATGATGCGTGCTGGTCGCTTCTAGGCGTTCCATTATTGCTTCTGTCTTGACTTTGTTAAATGCTCCGGATATGTCCACAAACACTCCGAGAGCATATTCCTTATTATTTAGGGCTCTCTCTATAGTGGCTACTAACGAATGCAGTGTCGTTTCTACTGATTTCCCTTTGGTGGCTCATGTGGCTGCACTTTCCTGCTTTTGACAGGAAGACAATCCGAGAGGTTCTCCATTAAATAGGGATATAGCCCGTGCTTAGACAAGCTGTGTATATTGGGGAGAGCCATGGGGTGATCTCATCTTTGGTCACCTGTAGCACGGCTGGAAATATTTATTCCCGCGAAGGAGTCTATAGCCCATTGACATCCAGACCGCCAAATTTCCTGGAAAACAATTTTGTTGTACATCACGTAGAATGATATGAGACCAACCGGGTCGTATATAGACATCATCATGCTCAGGAATTCGCGCTTGGTGGGGCGCCGCTTTCCTTGAAGTAATTCTCCTTCTGGGTATAGTGGGGATATGCGGTATCTAATCGTATCCGGCTTCGTATCCCACCACATACCAAGCACTTTCTCCGTGCCCTTATTGTCGGCCTCGTTCAGGCGCACAATTTCAGATTTCTCCACTCCCAGTGCGTTTAAGACCTCCCGGGAGTTGGATTCCCAGTTGCATATCTGGAATCCTGCTTGGGAATGTATATAGTGAACGGTCTTGGCCAGATTAACTGCTTCTTTTTCTGTGTCGACGCTATCCAACATATCATCGACGTAGTGACTCTTCAGTATGCATTTTACGGCCCGTGGAAACTGTTCCTCAAACTCTTTGGCATTTTGGTTCTTGACCAACTGTGCGCAGCTTGACGAGCAACTAGCCGCAAAGGTCATTACTAGCATGGCGTAATTCTCACGATTTTGAGTACTTCGATCTATGAATACAAATCGTAGATCTTGGTGAAAAATCTCGGCAATGTCCCCACCAACGGCTACCCGCTTCTCTCGGATCCGGCGTAGTATAGGTACCAGTTGTGCTAGTTGGTCTGGTCCTTTCAGTTGCATCATGGATTCGAGAGACTTCGTCTATTCTCGCAGCTGCGTCCCATACAATCCGAATATTACCCGGCTTGTTGACGTTGATTAACGGGAATATCGGTAGGAACCAGTAGGGCTTCTTGCGGAGGAAATACGCTTTGCGTATCCCTTTCGTACATACTCGTCCAGTTGGCGTCGTATTTGCTGGGCAAGCTCCGGTTGGCGTAACAGCTTTTGATTGAGACAGCGAGCTCGTTTGAGGGCTGTTGGCAAGCTTTCGGGCAGGTCACTGTCCTTATACTTTCACAGCAAGCCGGTGTCAGACTGTTCTTCTAAGCGCTTGGTATTCGCCTCTAGTTGTTGCATTGCCAGTAGATCGTCGTCGGACTATACCTTACGCAATGTTCTGCTGCGACTACATGGACTGTCGGAGAAGGCACAGAATCTCCTTGTTATTATCTTCTTCACAATTACAAATCTGGAAAACAGGATATCTGCAACCTTTGGCGTCCGTTGATCCCGCTATTCCGCCTCCTTTGATGACCCAGCCTAATCGAGTCTTCTCGGCAATTGGACCCTCTAGGTTGCCTTACTTAGTGCGTAGGGCGCGTCCAAAAAAAAAAACTGTTGTTTAGGCCAATCCGCAGTCGGGATTGGATTCCGCTATATCCCACCAGAGGTAGATGCTATAGATGCTTGTACTTACTCTTCAGATAGTCAATGTCCAGCGATTGTTCCGGAAGCTCCAAGGCTTTAACTATGTGACCGTGCACCTAAAATTTTCAGATCGACCTTCAGGGATTCGTCTTCGTACCGAAGCGTGCCATCTGTCTACCGCATGCATAGTGTTTGCGGTTGACCTTTTACTCCAAGGGCTGCTAACAGTAGTTCGTCGATCAAGGTTAGCGAGGATCCGTCGTCAATGAATGCGTGTGTGTTGATTTGCTTCCCATTGGCATAAAGCGTTACTGGTACCACCGCATCAGTGACCTCTTGACGATGAGTGGCTATGAGCTCTCGATTTTCCCGATGTAGCAGTTGGTTGTTGTACCAAACATCCTTCTAAGCCGCACGGATCGGTAATTCCGCACCTATGCCTAAGTGCTGTAATAGGCACCTGCAGTACAGCTTATATCCCTTTGAGCAGACCTTGCATATTTTACGAATGCATGCGCGTTCAGAACTCCTCTTTTTTCGCTTCTCGCTGGCGGGCTGGGGACCATCACGTTCCTTGCGAAGCCTAGTTGACGGCTCTCCAGTTTGTTTTCCCTGACGGGAAGGAATATTTTAATTTGTTTCAGCAGAAATTCGACGATCATTTCGGCACTTGAAAAACGCATTTCCAATATGGAAAGTATCTGTGGGACACAGTAAGCGTGCAGCATTAAACTCCGAACCGCTAGCTTCAAAGGCGTGGCGCTATCAAGGGCGTGGCGCAGGCGCATTAGATTCTCAGCGTCGGAGAAGCCACATAGCTCGGTCGACTGCTCATATGTGGCCACGACGAATATAGCACATCCCAGAGCCCAGCTCAGAGAAATTTATTTAAGGTAAAAGAAATTTAAGAATGATGTGGGAGTTCGAAATGGTGCCAGCACCGCCCAGAATTCTTGCTCATGTCGATTGTTTGTTTACGTTTTATTAATGCAAGCCTTCCTGGTGAGAACTTAAATTTCCTGCAAGTTACAATGATTGAGGTTAAGGTTTCTAAGCTATGTTTACAATCTCTCACTTTTTGTCCGTTCACAACTCGTGCCAAATCCAGAAAGACCGGAAACTTTTCATGTGCCTAAGCTAAAAAAAACTAGTGCCGGGCAATCACTCGATGACGGGTAAGCTTTGACCACGGCAATACTGTACCCAAAGTTCCCAAATATCGACCTCCCTGCGTCCATAGACGGCAAGAATAATCGTTCACAACTCGTGCCAAATCCAGAAAGACCGAAAACTTTTCATGCGCCTAAGCTTAAAAAAAATAGTGCCGGGCAATCACTCGATGACGGGTATCGATCACGCAAAAATTCGGTTGAGTATATATTCAATTTCGCGACAACTTTAAACGACTTTCAACTTTATTGTGTTCTCCTTCTGCTACTTTTCTCTGCTTTACGACTTCTGTTCTACCCCTCTTCTCATTCTCTTGCAATCTCCACTTCTTACTCTTCGGCGCTGCTAACTTCTCCCTTCTTAAATATGTCTGACTTGCCATGACTGGGAAATCTGGAAGGTTTTCCGCGAGTGTCAGGGATAGGTGAGGTAATCATAGTGATGCCGCATTATATATATGAAAATAGTGGTCATTTAGGAGTCCTAGAAGGTGTGTAGATAAACCGCAGGGAGTCCGTGCGGACTTCCCTATTATAAAAACATAACCGGATCTTTTGGGATTGCCTTCGTGTATAAATAAATAAACAAATACTTCAAAAACGAGTTCGTACACCCAAGAAATGAACCGTTCGAAACGGTCAAAAATCAAGCCCATGCCTGGGCGATTTCTGTAGCTTAGGTCCTTATGATTGTGATAAGTGAATTTTGTTTTTACGCAAGAATTATAATTATTTTACTTCAATCAACTTTGCTATGTAAGTTAATATGTAACTATTAAATGGATGCAAATATTATAAAAAATCTATTAAATAACTAACATTTCCAACAAAGAATTGTTCCAACTGGGACTCGAACAAGCGATATTCAGATTCAAAGACTAGCACACTAAGCATTACGCCCGGGTGATGAAATGTTAAATACATACTATACCAAATAATGCTTTTTAGTCCCTTTTCACTCCGACTTGAGAACGCTTCTTTAAGGTGCTAGGGGCATATGACTTTTAAAAGTTTTCGACTATCAACACCATTAGCAAACCAAAATTTGCTAGAAGTAGAAATATAAATATAGTGTTCAAAAAAGATCAACAGGCTTTTCTATATACCAATTTTAATGCCACACAAAAACACTTCAATTTAACGAATGAATACAAGTTAAGAGATATGAATTTAATAATCTACTGTTGCGATGCATGACTTGATCTGACTCCAATTCCAGTATTTCCCCTATTTTTGACGGAATTTATTTTGCTCGGGTCATTTGTCTTTCCTAAATGAAATCGGGCTGGTTGCTTGATATTTAAGGCCGAACCACTCTTGTCTACTTTGCCTTCCACTGGAACATAATGGTTCAAATAGTTTTCAGCTTGAACCCGCCCAACTACTACCGGCGAGGGTAGACGCTCCAGCATTTCTGTTGAATGCACTTTAAGATGAGTATATACGGCAATATAGCTTTGAGTTGTATCGAGCTCGATATGCTGATCCAGGACTGAGCGGCCAGGAAGCTCGAAATGTTTTCCCAATATTGGCTCTCTAATGGGTCTGTCTAAAAGCTTTTTTAACTCAGTCACGTCTTCCGTCTGAGCGGTATCTTCCTCACGTTCTTCTGCCGGTTTTCCTTCGGATCGTTTTACGGCTCTCTCCGACTGTATTCCTGAGATTACTTTAAGAGTCGTTGAGCTTGCTACCTTCTTAATATCCGGGGGCATACGGTAAACGTGGCTCTCATCGCCTGCCTGTTCGAAAGGTGTAAGCTTTGACCACGGCAATACTGTACCCAAAGTTCCCAAATATCGACCTCCCTGCGTCCATAGACGGCAAGAATAATCGTGACTGCCTCTATGGGAATCATTTATTATAAATAAAATGTATGTGCAAAAGAATATTAATCTACCTACGTAAATAAAATTTTTGGAAGGTTGATGAAGGAAATGGAATTAATGGCCTTTAAGTGTCCTTTGTATGAGCTTACAAGAAGCGGCTCCGGCTGATTCCGCACAGCTCGTTTAGCTCTAGTCAAGAAGAGCTCCTTTCGAAGAAATATAAACTCAAGTCGAAGTTTTGGAACACAAACATGAATTTTTTCGTCTTCTGGAACGCTACAAGGCAAGAAATAATAGTTTGAGTTTACTAAATAAATAATTAAGTTTAGAATAAATTTGTTTTGTTATTTTTCTAGTTAATTATATAATTGTACTATTTCATTCGATAATCTTTAGAGAACAATACAAAATTATTGAGTTGGAATAGCTTCATAAAAAGATGCGTGTCAATTTAATACTTTCGAAAGATTAAAATTGAAACTTTCCAAGTTATCAAGTTGACACTACACAATATCAATATAAAACTATATAAAACTCATCGAATTTCTAGTTTCAATTCATAAAAACAAAATTCCAAGACTTTAAAAATAAAAAACTTAGTATAGATTTAATTTACATATATTTTTAGAAATTGATGCCAGTCTCGTTATAAACATAAGGGGATACGCCAGCCCAGCGTCCTCAAAAAGTGCTATAAAAACAAACATTTATTTCTGAAGAACCTATGTATAAGTTAAATTGAAAAGTTTTTATATTGTACGTGTAGACTGTTAACACAAAAACAACAAAAAAGTTTTGAAAAAGTTTTACAAGTTTTTGCAGAGGTATGCGTCATTTAGTAGATCGGTTTTTTGTCCTTGCGCATGGTGTACATGACTTAGCTATCATTAAACAAGTAAGAAAGCTACAGTCGACTGTGCTCGACTGTGAGATACCCGGTACCTAAACGTTTGCGCTGCACACTGAAAGGCAAATTATAATTGTACATACATACATTGTACCAATGAGTATAAATGTATAGAGGAGACATCTCATACACAAAAATCTGTTCTATGGCGGGTTCCAGCGGTAGAACCCGCATTTCAGCCGTGGAACCCGCAATGCTCGATTCTACTTCAAATCTGGTCGGCCGGTGCCTGCTTGCCGTTTAGCCCAGTGGATAAGGCATCGGACTGTCAATCTAAGGGTTCGAGTCCCACTTAGACTTTCGATTTTTTTTTTTTTTTTTTTGCTTTTTCTTTTTTTTTTTTTGCTTTTTCTTTATATGTAATTTATTTATAATCAACTATGATTTTTTTATGTTTATTCAATTTTAATGAAGTTTTTCGAAGTTTTTTATCTTTTGGTTTTAGTCTTTGGTTTTTCTCTATATTTTATGTTGTTATTGTGCTTTTTTATTTTAAGTTGTTTTTGTGTATTTTCTAGATGTTGGATTTTTGTTGTTTATGTATATTTGTCCATGTATGGATGTACTTTATAAGTTTCTCTTGTTTTTTAACGTTTATCTGTTTTCCTTTTTTTTTTCTAGGGCTTTTATGTGTTTACTTCTTATAAATAAAATTAAGAAAAATATGTTCAGTGTTTTTACCAAAAAAAAAAAAAAAAACTAAAATCAAAATGTAAGTCGAGGGATAAGTTCTTTTAATTGTAATTTTTATTTATTTGTGAATGCTTTTATAATTTTTTTTTTCGTTTCTTAGTGTTTTTTTTTTAATTTTTTTTACCTTTTGGAGTTTTTATTTATTTTTTTTTATTGTATTTTGGTTTTTTAAGAGTTAATATATATTTTTTTGTATGTTTTTTATTTTTAGTTTTGTTTGATAAATTAAAACCAAATTTAGACAACGAATTATCGATATACATAATTAAATATATTAAAAATCAGACTAGCTGTATGATAAAGTTATCGTTTTATGTTTTTAATTGTTGTTTTGGAATAATGTTTTAAGTTAAATAAAATTTAATTTTAAAAAATTTAAGACTTATTTAACTAAAATAATAATTAAAAAAAAAAGTTTTAAATTTAAACTAACAGAAAAAAAAAGAAAAAGATGCCCTGGCGAGGAATCGATCCCTCATTGACATCGCTGACCAACGCTTTAAGCAGCACGACTATGGACTTAGTTACAAATGCATTGGAAAAAAACCTTTTTGGACTTTTAAAGTCTTTCGGCTCTCGCTTAATCAAAATCAAATATGAAATTTTGTCTGAAATGTGTTACCGGCGTTTGCTCACACATACACACAAAACCCACATACACTTATGCATTTTGTGTATAAACGAAATCTAAAAATAGAACACAAGCAAATGCCCCCTTTTCCCCGCGCCAACAAGCGTACAGCAGTCAAAGCTGCCCAGATGCACTCTCTATATACATGTATACTCTTTGCTACTACCCAAGGAAATGGAAAAAATCTATCATCATAATGATACCGAAACCCGGAAAAGATCATATAATCCCGTCATCCTTCAAACCAATAAGTTTATTATCGTGTCTGTCTAAACTATTCGAGAAATGCCTTCTAACACACATAATACCATACCTGGCACACAATGTTATCCCGTCCTTTACGGAACGAACGAGCGACTAACAACATCCACGTTCGCTGACGACACTGCGATCCTAAGTCGCTCGAAGTGCCCAAACCGAGCAACAACCCAACTAGCAAGTCACCTCATGGTAGTTTAGAAGTGGCTTTCTGACTGGCGTATTAAAACAAACGAACAAAGATGTAAACACATAACTTTTACTCTCAACAGGCAAACATGCTCCCCAGTATCCTTAAATAGTACGCAGATTCCCCAATTCAACGTAGTAACGTATCTCGGCGTCCACCTCGACAGACGACTAACCTGGCGAAGGCACATCGAATGCAAGAAACTACATCTAAAACTAAAAGCTAGCAGCCTTCACTGGATGCCCGATCGCCACTGCGTCTGGACTACAAGGTCCTGCTCTACAACTCCACCCTAAAGCCTTTTTGGACATATGGCTCCCAGCTGTGGGGAAACGCGAGCATCAGCAAAATAGGCATCATACAGCGCGCGCAATCAAAAATCCTGAGAACTATCACTGGGGCACCATAGTATATTCGCAACCAACACATCCATAGGGATCTCGGAATTCTTGCAGTAAAAGATTAAATAGACAAGCAAAAGACGACCTATAATAAAAAACTTACTAGGCACCCTGATCATCTGGAAAGAGGCTTGACTCGGGTTACCAGCAGAACCCGCCTATAACGAAACGACCTTCCAACCCAGCAATAATTGTCAGGGCCATACAACTCTGTGCCAGTCATATGACTGTTAGTTAGGTTATTAATATAAGACTTGACACACTTATTGATAGTCTCGAGAAAAAAAATACGAATTCGAACATTTGCCAAAACTGACAGTCTATATATACCATACCATATATATACCAGGGGTCCGCACGGCCCTATCCCGCGGGATAGGATTTTTCTCAGTCGGCGTCGCTGCCGCTCACGCATAGTATGCACAAAAGAGAACAGAAGAATCAGTGAAGACTAATTGTAATTATGTGTCTAAATTTAGCTTTTTTTAGCGTTAAATAGCTAGTTTTTAGGTTATAGCTAATTTTGTTGCCATATAACAATATATTTTAGCTGTTTTGTTTTCTCATATCTAGCCATAGAGTGTTCGATGTTCACTCATACAAATGCAATGTTGGCATTTGACTGTAG
>VNKF01006906.1:0-28846 GCA_008044355.1 Drosophila lacteicornis
AGAAAACAAAACAAAATAATAGGAGTATGTGACGTCTGCTGCGAGTGTGACCAGCTTGCGATGCAGACTTTACCTCGAAGGGTTCTTGAGTCTTTCAGTGTGACCTTTAGCCGTGGAGCAGAAAATCTGGCGGGCACACTGCACTTTTGCCGGCGATTTTCTTGTGAAAAAATAGCTAAAATGCCTACACTGTTGTTGTCCGGGCGCCACTACACGTGCCGTGGATCTCCCTGGGTTTTCGATCCGTAAATAAAGGCAACGCAGGAGCGATGGGCGGCACTCGGTTCTTCTTGGCAGATCTGCCAAGCCGGACGACGGAGGCAGACCTCAAGGGGCTGTTCCAGGACTACGGCCATGTGGAGCACGTGGACCTGAAGCGGAAGGAGCAGGATGGAGCGACCAAGGTGATAGCCTTCGTTACCCTGGAGACGGACGACGCCGACTACTGTAAGTCGTCCGCCGAACTGGGTTCGAGTGGCTAACAATCTCTGGTTGAACTTTGCAGGCGTCAACGAGCTCAACTGGCAGAAGCTACACGGCGCCAAGCTGCGGGTGTCGCTGGCCAAGGAGTCTTTCTTGGACCGGCTAAAGCGGGAGCGCGAGGAGAATCAGCGCCGCGAGCAGGGCGAGTCAGCGGAGGGTTCGGAGCAGCCGGCACAGAGCTCCCAGCTGCTGTCTCGGAGCAATCAGAACAAGCGGCGAGTTTTTGGCGAGGACGAGGAGATCGGCGACGACGAGATCGCACCGGAGCTGCTCATCACCAAGAAGCGCGCCGCCCACTCCATGCACAACGGCAGGGTAGGGATGCATCCCTACACTCCTTCATCGCCTTCTAACCCAATTCGCTTTCCCCCCACATCCCGATACAGATTGTCATCCAGCAGGAGCACGATGTCAAGCCGCTGCACGTCATCGAGCAGCACCGGAAGCCGGCCAAGCAGCAGCCGGACACCAAGGTCAGCAAGGCGGAGCAGAAGCGCAAGGAGTCTCTGAACAAGATGCGGCAGGAGCACCAGCAGAAGAAGTCGGCCATCCAGCTGGCATTGTCCCTCGGCGGCCAGTCGAAGCGGATCAAGTTTAGCGACGACGAAGCGGAGCCCACGCCCGCCAAGAAGACCAAAAGGGATCTCTTCGAGGACGACGACGAAGAGGCTGGGGAGGACGAGCAGGTTCTACTGCCGCAGCACAAGGGCAAGAAGGGCGAGCGTCTGGTGGAGCTGCAGAGCAAGCAAAGCCTGGATCCCCGATTCCGCATCACGTCCACCTTTGTGGACGACGATGAGGAGGGGGATGAGGCGGAGGAGGGCGACGGTGGCTCAGGAGAACAGCCAGAGCCGGTGGAGAGCGAGCGCCAATGGCAGATGGGCATCCTGGAGCAGGTGGTGGGCCACAAGCTGACCGGCGCCAGTGACCCCGATGGCAAGCCGGCTAAAAGCAAGAAGATGCTGCGCTTCGACCCGGCCAAGGAGGACCATCAGAAGTTGGTACGCCAGAAGCAGACGCCGCAGGAGAAGGCGCCTTCTTCCAAAGGCAAGGCGGCCAAGGATGATGAGGCCGTCGAAGCTGGTGATGCCGCCGCCGCCACCGCCCCGGCTCCTGTCTCGAAGGCTTCCTTCTACATGGTCACCGACACGCTGAAGCAGTCGCTCAACATGCGCGGCGAGGGCTTTAGCCTGCTGGACATGTTCGGCAGCGCCCCCGACGAGGAGGTGGCCAAGCGGCAGGACCAGCTGGAGAAGCTGGGCCACGAGAAGATCCTCGTGGGCAAGCCCTCTTCGGCCAGCAAACTCCTCGGCCTGGCCACGCTGAATCCCTTCAGCTACGACTCATCCGACAGCGAAGGCGACGCAGAAGACGCGCCCGGAAAGGAGCAGTCGCAGCCGGAGGAGGTCGGCAATGAAAACAAGGCACCCGCTAAGCAAAAGTCCAAGCAGAAGAAGCCCAAGATCAAAATGGAGTCCTTCTTCATTCCCAGAAACGATCCTCGGCTAAAGGGTAAGCTTTTCCTTGTCACCTTCTGCCGACTTTAAATCAATTGCATGCTTATTCCGCAGAGGCCGCCAAGTTCTTCAAGTCCGCCAAGAAGGAAGTGGATCAGGCCGACTACGACCAGGTGCGGAACCGCCTCAAGCTGCTGATCAGCAACAAGATAGCCAAGACCAAGAAGAACCAGCCCAGCAAGGACATCAAGCAGAAACGAAACAAGAGGCCGGCGAAAAAGTGATCCGACCTTTCCTCGAAAAGTATGGCAACACCAAATGTCTCGCGAGGCTTCTTGAGCCTTTTTAGTGTGACCTGTTGCCGTGGGGCAGGAAATCCTCTCTTTTTTTTCCTGGGTAATTCTAAGCGTAGCCAGTAAGCATAAAGTTTGTAAATTAAATGAAAACAAGTTGTTTTAAAATCGTACAGCGTATTTATCTAGATTACAAAAAAAAGACATGATTATGTGTTTATGTTCCTGCACAAAATGCATTTGAGCCCCATTGCAGCTCCAACTAGATTATCGTAGCGGGGTTGAGGCCGAGGCTGAGGCTGAGATTCCTTCCCACGTCCATGCACTGAACCTTAGGCTAATTTAAAACAAAGAGTATATAATTATTGGTGGCACAAACATTGCGATTCCGGCAACATTCCGTATTAAGTTTCTCTCGTCCGCTGGCTGGCTCGTCTCGGCTCGTCTCGGCTCATCCATCTCTAAGTAAACGTGGCAATCTCAATTAAAATTCGAGACGTGGCTCGTCTTTGGCACTGTGTGTTGTCCTCCTCCTCGCGGAAGGGGGAGGGAAGGTAGGGAGTATAGGTGGAAGGTTTGCGTAGGTCTAGGGGCGAGCGTCTAGGCATAAGGCATACGGCATAAGGCATAAATATAGGCGGCGGGGGTGTTGTTGCATATTCTACGGCTGCCTAACGGCTGCCTCGATTCTGGCATTCTCGGCAGCTTCCGCAGCTTCGGCCGCAGCCTTGCTCATTATCTGCCAGTCGCCATCGTCGGCGGTATCCTCGGCCAGCGCGAGGCTCGTTGCACCTCGCTCGCTGCTACAGTCCAGCTCCATTGATCTACTTGTCGCGGGTGATGGGTTGGCCAGGCGCGCCACGTTCAGCTGCATTGAGGGATCTGCTGGCGGGACGATAACCGGCACCGTTACCACCGGCAGCTTCATCTTCATCGGTGCCGCCTTCTCCTGGACTGGCACTGCGGCCAGTGGAGCACCAGCGGCAGCAGGCGGATGCACCTGCGGGAGCAGACGCGTTACGGCCAGTGCCTCAATGGCCACCACTGTGCGCTCCAGCAGGCCCATCAGTCGGTCCTCGCGCGCATCCATCCGCTTGAGCAGCTCCTCGTCTCTTTTCTCTCGCCGCTTGAGATACTCGATCAGCTCGTAGTTGGTGCTGTCGCCGCCGGTCGAGGTGGACAGCTTGCGCTTCTTCTTCAGCAACGTGGACGAGGTGCAGTCGGACAGGTGATCGGTGTCAACGATAACGTCCGGATGCAGGATGTTCGGGTCTAGGCCCGGTGAGTAGAAGTTTTGGGCTCTGGAAGGAACAAGGATGTCAGAGGGGGACATTTCCAGGGGGCACGGGCACTGGACTCACCCATTGTAGTTCGTTGGCATCAACTGGATGTCGTCCGGGTTGAACTCGCCCTCGGAAAGAGGCTCAGATCTGTGGAGGACAGGATGTAAGTGTGTGCGGTTAGTTTCGGCAGCGTTCGGCCACTTGCCCGGATCTTAGACGAGTCCTCGCCATAATCGTGACTCTCAGATAATTAATTCTAAATTTTTATTCACTGTTTTCTCAAATTGTGTGTATCACAATTAATGGAAGTACAGACCACTGGTTGGCTGTCAAAAAATCTGTAGGATTACCATGCTTCTCGGGCTATTAAAGGCTCACAAGGGGAACCCTATTCTAGAGTGGCCTGCATCTTATTAAATTCTGATAAGAGGATGTCTTGGCAATGCCGCAACACTACGTATTCGTTTTAGTGTTAAGATGCCGCCATTAGGTGTTATTATTATTACTACAACCTTGCCTTACGAATGCAGCTAGAATTGTGGAATGCAACACTGACTATGAAGATATATTTATTACTTTTGATCACGCATACGCAGCGTTGCGATTTTTGCAGTTGCAGCGTTGCCAGATTAGCCTCAGAAGAGCCAGCTCTCCAGGAGCATAACTGGTGTTTACGCTTAATTGTAATCAACGAAAATAAATACGAAGCTGTCGCTACACAAAAAAAAACCCTCTAGTTCGCTCCTGAATGGAAATTATAAGCTGTTGCTGCTTTGCCTGTACATTGCAGGCAAGTCGTGAAACGAGACCCCTTCTGGCGAGCTTTGCCTAATTCTAAAACATATATTTTTTTGGCCTCTGAATATAAAGAGTAGACCATCAAGAAATTGATTGGAAATTTTAATTGTAGAACTACATATTTCCATCAAAAGCTTTGCCTAATTCCTTAAGAGTAGCTCCTAAGTATATGTCTCCTATTGTTATGCCTCCTGATCATCCCTAGGCATCCGATTTGTACTCACTTCATGGATATGTTGTTGTCGTGCTGACCGCTGTTTTGGTGGTGCAAGTTGAGGGCTCCATTGCAGTGCTTCTCAAAGTCGGGCGCCTCGCCGGAATCATCCAGCGGACCATGGCCCAGACCGTGGGCGTGGCCATGACCCAGCCCGTGACTGTGATTGTGGCCGTGAAGGTGATCCTTAAATGCAGCCCTCTGGGGCTCGTCCTCGTCGTCCTCCTCGGTTGCCAGCTGACCGCCAGCGGCATTCTGGCCCATTTGGAGCTCATGCCGCTTCTGGGCGGCCACAGCAACGGCGGCTGCTGCTGCCGCGGCAGCTACCTGAAGCTGGAGGGGATTCTCGTCGTAGACACCCCCGGGCAAGCCGACACCGACGCCACCATTTCCCGCGCTGCCGCTGGGACAGGGCGCATCGTTCAGCTGCGCCTCCACAAAGTGGTTGGGCAGGAAGCGCTCCACCTTGCTCCCGCTCTGCGAGGAGTCCGTGGAGTGGGCATGCGAGTGGGGGTGCGAGTGCGTGTGGCTCTGGCTGAGGCTCTGCAGCAGGCTGTGCTGGTGCGGCGTCAGGTTGTCCTTGTTGAGCAGGACACCGAGCTCGGCCGCCTGCCGCCGGCGCTGGTAGTAGGAGAGCTCGTTGTGGTTCTTGGAGATGAGCGCTATGCGCTTACCGTTGGAGCCCCAGCACTCGCCGCGCTGCTCCTCGATCTCCTTGAATAGGAACATGTACGGCCAGTTGCGGCGCACATGGCGCTCCGGATTCTTCTTCAGCTGCGTGTAGATCTTCTTCAGGTTCTCGTACCGATTGCAGCACTGCTTGGCCGTCCGCTTGCGGGCGCTGAAGCGGTTGAGCACCTCGGCGACCATCTCCCACACGCTGGCGTGGTTCTTGCGATTCGACTGGAAGGCGCTCTGGATGCGCTCCGACTTGACGATATTCAGCAGGGCCACCGACTCCGGCACGTTGAAGTACGACTCCGGAGTGCGCGGCGCCCGCTGGTGGTGGTAACTGCTCGTCACCGGCGGCTGATTCTTCGTCTCCTGCGAACAGAGAGGAAACCTGGTATAACAACTTGAGTCTTTCATGGCGCAAAATGATTTGGGAAATGTTTTTTGCCAAGGGTTGCTATAAACCTAATGAGCAATACTGACGGACATGGCTAAACCGACTCCTCTGGCGATGCTGATCAAGAATATCTGTACTGTTTGCGGTTAGAGATGACTTTACTTGCTAACTCGAAATCCTCATAAATGGAGACTCAACTACAACACAGATCCTTGTCCGAAGACAAGCTGCAGACTGAATTCGTACTTGGGAATTGCAATAACTTTAATTAAACTTAAAGTAGGTAAATACACCCATGTGCTTAACTTAACTATTTTTGTATAAACTCTACTGGTGTGGTATACGTCAATACTTAACCTTGCTCTTTTAGGAGGAACCTTTTATATTACAAAGACACATCTCTCAACAACCCGCGCTGCATGACTTCGGGTAAATGATTCAACTGTACTTTAAATAATTTGTAGTGTATAAGCCACAAGCATGATAATATCACTGGCTTAATTTTTTTTCATTTATTTTCAGTTTCATGGAAAAATAAAGCAAGCAATCCTGCACAGCATTGATCCAACATAAATATATGTATCTAAAGCAATAAAGCAATAGCTTCCACAGTGCAAATACTTATATATTATTTCCTAATTTAAATTCTGTAAGCACTGTTTTTATATGGTAATGGAGGTACATTGTCGATGTCTAATTTGCGAGTCCGAATGTATTTACATATGTATATACACATATGGACATAACAATATGAAATTGTTTTTCAACAAACCTACAAGTTCATTGCCTTGTTAAGATCTGATAACTTTATTGGAAGTATTGTTTCAATCACGGGCCATTCGGTGACGATTGACAATAGTAAACCTTCTAGATAGGAATGTTTCTGCTAATGAGAATGTTCGTTGTCCGAAAGACAAAGAATTTTAATCCCAGGTACACATGTAATACTGTCAGACATGGGGCTGATTTTAATGGAATGGTGTTGGTTCGATTCATCGTTTAATTGGTTTCAAAAATCTATTAAATATTAATAGAAGTTTCGGCAAGATAATGAGCCGAAGAAGTAATAAAGGATTGATTACGAGAGCATAATAAGAAAGTTCAACCTCAATTCCATTTATACTCTCTGGGGTCTCATTAAAACTAATTAGATATTAATACTGACTAAAAACGGAATTAAAACTAATAAGATAAACAAGAAATAAAAGCCATTCCTATTATTTTGTCCATATGTGTACGCAAATAAGAAGCTTGAATCGCCTTAGTTTTCAATTTAGGTGACTTTCTAGTTATATTCTTTGTGAGTCCTTGAGAATTGTTGAATTAGTTTAATTGTTTATGCACCACTGCAAACGAAAACTGTACTAGGTTTCTAGGTTATATACAAATGAGGTTAATATAACCTTAACAAGCTATTATAAGTATGATTAGAAGTTTCAGCCAAGTCCGTATGTTTCTTATAGCTAACTAGATTAGTTTAAGATCTATCGATATGAGCATTTCCTAATAATTATCAAAATGAAGTTTTGTAGTACATCTTATAGCTAATCAACCTCCTAACTTTAGAACCTATATTGGTAAATCTCTCTTTCTCTTTTCCAAGCTGAGAAATTTCATGAATGGCCTGTTCTATTATTATTTCGGCCAGCAAACTCATTCATGCCGTGGCCATTTCTGCGAAAGATTGGCGCGATGACTAACAGGCGAACGTTGTGATCGCGGACTGTCGCATCATTACTGCACTTGCTGCAGATCATCCGTGCAATGGCTTCTAACATTAACATTCCGATCTGATCCGATCCGACTTCCGAGTCGCGGGCGATCACTCTCTCTGTCTCTGAATCTCTGTATCTCTAGCTTCTCCCGGCCGGCCCTATCGCGCCATCTCCCTGGAAGCTGATCGCCGCCCGCTCTTTGCTTACCATTTGGGAATTCTGTCGTAGTCAGCGGCTTCTTGGTGCCTCGTTCTCCTGCGCTCCTCAGCGCTCTCTCCTCCGCTGCTCCGTTTCTGCTGAGAAGGCGTTACGCTGAGATCTCACTTCTTCTTCTTCTGTACGTGCTCTCCGTAGTGGATTCCTCCTAAAGGCAGCGTCTCTAGCCAATGCTGATGTCGGTTCTCCGCGGTTCCCTGGTGTTCTCACTAATGCATATGCGGCAGTCTGGCTGTTGCATTTCAAAAATGTCCAGTGTTAACGTAACGTAACACTTTTACACCGGCTAACGGTTCACGATGCTCGAGTAACACCAACTGTACATGTGTGCGTGAGCGTGCTCAATCAAGAGCTGCCAACTTAGGTTTATCTCTTCAATTGTTATTATTTTCTATGGAAAATGAAAAGAAAATCAAAGCACACACACAAAAAAAAAAAAAAGGGAAACAACGACGATTTAGTAATGCACAAAAAACAGAAATACGGCACAATAAGCAACAACGAAATCTGAATACACGAATGAACGCGATTTTTGTACTCTTTCTTTGTTGCTATTGTTATTGTTGGGGCTGGCGTTACTCGCATTTTGTTGTTGACAACCAACCGACAACGACTATTAATATTTAGAAGTTAACCTTTTAGCCTCAGACGGCGGCTCATCGGCTACGGCTACGGCTACGGCAACGTCGACAAAAACACACTAAAATCGAAAAAAAATAAAAACAAAATAACACACAGTCGACGGAAAAAAGGAACGAGAAACGAAAAAAAAAAAAAAAAATAGAAATAAAACAAATCACGACATGAAATGCACATGTGTCCGCGATTTACACACACACAAGTGTCCGTTCCGTACCGTGTTCTGTCCGTGCATTTACAGTTTGCAGTTTACAGTTACTTTCGCCGAAGCCAGAAGCTTTTGTCCCTGTCTCCGCCGGATCTTCCTTGGAACGCCACTCACGCGCTTTCTGTCACGCGACTCACGCTCTCTCGCTCTCTCTTTCTCACGCACTGAGAGAAAAAAAAAGGCGCGCACTCTCACCGGACAACATTTACCGTTTCACGCGTCTCCGTCGTCCGCCGTCCTGAGACCCCAACTAACCAACTAAAACTAACCAAACCAAACGAAACAACAACGAAACTGAAACTGAACTTTTCGTGGCGATCCCGTTGCCGATACTAACGGCAGTCGGCACACACACACACACACACGCACACAGCGGCAGGCACTCACACAGGCGCTACTGCTACGATCGTTAGGCGGACGATTGCTCTGCTTCTGCTCCTCCTCGCAGTGGGAACTCGGAACGGAGAACGGCGAACGGCGCTGCTCTAACTTGGTAGATTGCGGCGGAGAGACGATGGCGCTGGCGATGTCTTCTCTCGCCGCCGGTGCACATGTGTGGCGCATACACAGCTGGGCGCATGTGTGTGCGTGTATATAAATATACATAAATACATATGTATGTCTACTTATAGAATCGGGCAGAGAACGCGGCTACGGACTACGTCTATGGCGGCACAGCACCAGCAGCACAGCACCAGCAGCAGCGGCAGCAGCAGCGGCGGAACAGCGGCAAGATTCTCAACAATCCAACCAAAAACCGAACCGAATCCGACGAGGGAAGCAGTTACTCCGATTCCGAATCCGACTTCAGGAATCACGCATGCCCTCCCACTCGCTCTCTTGCCCTCTCTGTGGCAGCGTGTGCGTGCGGCAGAGACGGAGGGAGGATCGCAGCCGATGGGAGGCTGAGGCTGCTCTACGAAGGGCCAAGTGGAAAGGAAAAATCGTAGCCTAAAAATAGATGCAAGTATGCCATGCCGTATGCCGTATGCCGTTGGCACCCCAAGTGGCTGGCTCCGGTTGCCTTTTGCGTCGGCTTTCGACTTGGGCGCTTGGGTTGATGATCTCCGCTGCGGCGGCGTAACTGCATCCTGCGCCAGGACCTTAGCTCACCAGGCAAACACCGAACTGAGCCGAACATCTGTCAGGACTTGGAAGCCGCTCTTCAAGTGGCAACTGGGAGCATTATGTGGTGCGGTGTTTGGATATGAAAAACTGCACTTGAATTTATCTGCTTTACAGATTAGATGCAAATTTAGAGCAGGATTAGTGTTATTCCAGACCTTAATGGATCTTTATAATATGATTTACATCTAAAGCGTAGATCCTGGATGGTTGCCGGGCTTTTTCAGCTCTTTGGAGAGTTCCATGGAGACTTTGGAGACTTTTCTTGGGAGCAAGCTTACGCCGCGCTTAGAAGTACAAAAGCAAAACCTACACATCTCCAGGACCAGGCAGAATGCTCTATGGATTAAGCTTTATGAATTAAAGGTTGTGTTTTGATGTCGGGTTACGGATCTTGAGGTTCGGTGTCTAAGCATGATACAAAAAAAAAAATCAAGGATCTCGTTCTTGGGTGTCCTATCTCCAAACTTTTGGGGAAAATATAAATCGTGAATTATACTTTAGAGGATGCTACCTTTTAAAGAAGGCAACGTAATAGTCAAGTTTTAATGACGGATTTTAAAGAATTTTCTACCGTATGTAACATCAATCGCTCTTCTGATCACTTTTAAAGCGATTTTTAGATTTTTTTGTTAAGTAGAAACCGTGTAATCCTTTGAGATTTACTAACATCGGTTGATGTTTGACTTTTTGTATTATTTTATTATCTTTATGGCTATTAATTTTGCCAAGCAGTAGACCTAAATTTGAAATTGATTCCTAGTGTGATATCCTAGTTGGACAACCTAGATTGGACAGACTTCTGATGCTGCCAAGTGCACATCGCTGGTCCTCGATGCATCGGGGGACTTGTCTTGCGCAAAGCCCGCACCGAATACCCAAAGTATCTCGACATGTTTGAGTATGCACCGAGTGCCTCTAAGCAGATGGAAATATATGCAATGCCATCCACCGGTGAGTGTGGGTTTCTAGGCGAAATCAAATTACAAGCGGCCCTCCTCGCTCTCGCTGACTCTGTCTGGGGCTCTGGCTCGGGCTTGGCTTGGCCACCTTTGCCGATTTCCATTGATCAGCCTGACTCGATCGATCAGCGATCAGCGATCAGTGATCAACGATCGCATGGAAAGTGCCTTGGTTGTTCCCAAAAAAATCGTTCGATCGGGATAGTGATAGGGATCGGGGATCGGGATTGGTGGCGTTGCTGGGGCCGTACAACTTTTACTCACGGCCCCACCGTTATTTTTAATTTTTAGTACATATACCACTCACACACTCGTCGAGCACACACGACGATCGTATTCTATTTGTAATCCAAAATAAGTGTATGTATCCGTGGCTGTGGCTGTGGCTGTAGCTGTAGCTGTATCTGCATCCGTACTATGTGGTTCGCTTTACGATCTCTCTCGCCGAACGCTGTTCTTCTTAATGTCTTCTTTGTGCTTCTCCATAGACTACATAGCCCGATCTTGCCCACTCCGGAGCGCCCTGTGTAAGTGCTCGATTCGGACTCAGATCTGAATTCGGCACAGAGATCTCCCAGCGGAGAGCACGGGGAATGGGAATCATCGAGTCGCGTAGTTACGATAATCTCTATACGCTCCAAACAGTGTTAGACGGCGGCGGTGGCGGCGTCGGGGTTATCTCGCCTCCAATGAGTTATCACTGCAGTTTGGTAGTTGGTCCGTAGACCCGACTTGGGGCTCCATCGCCCATCTGCCATCTGCCATCTCGGAACCAGGAAGAACCAACTGTGATTAGGAAATTTAGGAAATGCGAGCGACCCAAATAAGTGTCGAATTATTTGTATACAAGCAAATACCTTGACTAAATTAGAGTAGAAACAGTTGAAGCTCTGGAATATACATACTTGGAGGTAATAAAGCCCGACTGAAGACTGCTTCGAAGCATGTTCAGGCTGTTATCAAAGCCGGCATCTAAATTGACAAATGCCTCTAGCTACTAGCTACTAGCTACTAGCAGAAGCTAAGATTATTCAGTTGCCGAGATCAGAACATGCCGTTATTGATTATTAATCGGGAATTTAGTCATCTTTCTACACGCGACCTATCAGGATTAGCGATCCCTGGCGCTAGCAAGAAAGCTAATTACTAATTATATTTTGTCATCAACATCTTTTAGCTTATAAATGTTAATTATTAATATAATGTTCTGCATAAAATCATTTCACTTTACAGCAGAGAAAACAAGAAATAAACAATTTAAGAACAAACAATTTGCATTTTGACATATTTTGAGGTGGCATCTTGGACAAATTCCGGATATTTCAGGATTTGGGATATTTTTCCTAGAATTGTAGTTCAAACCGTATTGGCTGCAGCTTAATCTTCCCAAAACATGCTTATTAAATAATTAGTTATAGATTATTAATAAAACAATGTTTCTACTTTAAAGACTAAGTGTTTAATAGTGATTTAAGTTTAAATTAAGTTAAGTTAAGTACAAAAGTACAGCCTCAAGTAAGAAATAAGTGCCAGGGGCTTTGCCATAGTCAAGAATTTATTTAAAATATGACAAAGTTCCTTTTAAACATTGAGGTTTAATGATTGCTAGTGATATAGATATAGTAATAGTACATTTAGGTACATTTGCTTCCTAGTTGAGCATTTTCTAAATAGTTACAAATTTAATGCCAAGTACGAAGTGCGCATAGTATATGTAAAATCAGTATTTCACGCCGATGGCGTTGCCAAGAATCCGTGGCCGTCTGGTGGATACATGCGGATCTCTGTATCTGTGTATCTGTGCGCTGTATCTGTATCTGGGGCCGTTGCGCAGAGTGCAAGTATCTCAGTATCTTTGCGCTTTATAGCTATTGGTTTTCGGTCGTTTCTCGTTATATTCCGTCGCTGTTGTTGGCGGCCGCTTTCCGTTTTGAAACGAAAATGAGTACAATGGTTATTTTTAGAACTAAAATTTTCTTGATTTTTACTCGTTAACATTGCTTACGCTCCGTTTCTGTAGTTGCTTGCCGTCCCCATTCCCATCCGCATCCCCCCTACCATTTCCCATTCCCATTCCCATCCCCTCCTTGAGATTTCCTCGCCTCCGCCACGGCGTCACGATCGTGGCCGTAGCTGTAGCTATACTGCGTACGTCTGTATGTGCATCTGTACGTCGGTATGCCTGTACGCCTGTACGCCTGTATCTGTAGCTGTATCTGAATCTGTTTCAGAATCTTTTACCGAATCTGAATCCGAATCTGTTTCTCTTTCTGGGTCCGATGATCTTTAACGTGGACTGTAGGATCTTTCCTCCCCCATTGGCAACTCGAGTAACATTAGTTTCGATAGTTTCAGCCCGGCATCATCACAGACATGTGTGTACACTTGCAAAAAAATGTATATTGTTTCCAACAGTCATTGATAATTGTTAGCGAAAATATACTAAAGTATTCTGTTGGATGCACTTGCGAAATAAGTACTTGGGAATTTTCAAGAGCTTCAGTTGAACATTTTGTAGGGGTTTTGGTATAATCATCATTTCAAGCAAGAAAATATTGAACTTTAGTTGAATATGAGGTAGTGGTATTGAAATAACCATTACTTTAATAAAGAAATTGTAATTCTGTAATACTAGAACCAGATTAAAACTAAAACCAAAATCTACTAGAACCAGAAATAAGTACCAAGGAACTTCAGTGGCATGTAGGTGTCAAGTATTCTGTTGGATGCATTTGCAAAATAAGTACTTGGGAATTTTCAAGAGCTTCAGTTGAACATTTTGTAGGGGTTTTGGTATAATCATCATTTCAAGCAAGAAAATATTGAACTTTAGTTGAATATGAGGTAGTGGTGTTGAAATAACTATTACTTTAATGAGGAATTTATAATTCTGTAATACTAGAACCAGATTAAAACTAAAACCAAAATTTACTAGAGCCAGAAATAAGTACTTGGGCATTTTAAGCAACTTCAGTGGCATGTAGGTGTCAAGTATTCTGTTGGATGCATTTGCAAAATAAGTACTTGGGAATTTTCAAGAGCTTCAGTTGAACATTTTGTAGGGGTTTTGGTATAATCATCATTTCAAGCAAGAAAATATTGAACTTTAGTTGAATATGAGGTAGTGGTGTTGAAATAACTATTACTTTAATGAGGAATTTAAAATTCTGTAATACTAGAACCAGATTAAAACTAAAACCAAAATCTACTAGAACCAGAAATAAGTACTAAGGAACTTCAGTGGCATGTAGGTGTCAAGCCGCATATAGTACACATAAAATATCGTTTTAAATAAGGTGTATTAAAATGTATCTTTATATTAAAAATGTTTCAAAGACCAATTTTCTAATCAGCATCTTATCGATTTTTCCAAGTGCACTCTTCGGCCGACAGATGGACAGATGAGTGAGTGCATGTGGCGGATTTACATGGGATTGGGTGCACACAACAAGAGCCCCATCAGCACCAGCACCACCAGTGGCAACCAGATCTGTGTGCTCTTCTCAAGATCGGCGGGGGAACGTTCAACGAACGTTGTATGCCAATGACAGCGGCAACGAGAGTACATAAGATTTATAGTTGCTATTTTTAAAGCGGCGTATTAACAACCGTAGGCTAGGGACCAGACACAGGCTACCAGCGCGGATACGATCCAAACCGATGCCGTTTCGGGGGCAATAGAGGAGCGAAAGAAACTTTTTCGATGAGGGAAATAGTATATGGCAATACGGGCGTTACATCGCATTGGGGGAACGTGGGAGGGTTTATTGAACTCGGAATTTTTTCACTAAGAACTGGAACAGTTCATCGTTTCAATGTGTGCTTTAGATGCTCTATTATTTTGATGTATTTAATGGGAAACATTGGTTTACCAGTGTAACCAGGAAGGAAATATCCCTTTACATATCTAAATTTTAGGTAGGGTTTTCCTAGAGCTACAATATGATTATTTGCTTAGCTTGGTTTTGTATTTCTAAGGCTCGATTAATTTGTTCGATATATCCCCAGGATTGACTGTGAGAAGGTTCCGTTGTATCTATTTTAAATAGCGAACAGAAATCTCAGGAGCTGTGAAAACATAAGCCATGTGAGTTTGTTTAAAGACTTATTCCTATAAAGTAAAGTTAGAAGAATTCGAGGATCGCTGAGTAGGTACTCCTTTGGAAATGGCTGTACTTTTACGTACAATGTTCCAAACGTTATTATGGTTAAGAGGAGATGTACATAGAGTAGGTAATAGTTAAGGAATATGCAATGGACAAGTGTATATAACGCCTTAAAAAAGTCATGAATTGGACAGCTAAGTACTTAAGCTTTTATCGAAAATATTGGTGAAAATATATGAACATAAATAAATACACTTTCTTATAATAATAAATAATATAACTTCTAAATCATTAGTTCAATAAGTCAAATAAATCTTGTTAATATTTAGATATCTTTAATAAGTTATGATATATTTTTGTGACTGACGCAATAATTTAAAAGTATTATACTTGTAGCGTCAGGATATTAAATAAAATAAATCTAAATCTAAATCTAAATGCGAGTAATATGTATTATAATTCAATTGAGAAGATGGCTGAACATAAATATAATTGTAGAATAGTCCAGTCCAGTATGTATGCATATCCCTTCACTCAATTTTAAATTTAACATTATTTTACATCATTTGTGGATGATAAATAATGTATTTGGTCTCCAGACGTATCACTCATACGTAGTGTTGACTTCCATCAACCAGGTCTCAGTGGGACTTTCCTGCCATGGCCATTGTAAGGCAAGATTCAAATCCCAGGAAACTCTGGGCGATACTCGTGAAAATCCAGGATTTTCGCGCGCCATCTAGCGACGAATGGCGGCGCACACACGCGCTGGCGATTATCCCGTTTGATGGCTGAGCTTTGAGCAGCTTCAAATGCGATAACGGTTGCCAGGCTTGCCAGGCTCACAGCGGGGGCAGCAGAGGGGGGCCAGACAGGTAACAGCTAACAGGTGCGCACACATAAGCTGCTTGTACCGTTACACAATTCGGATAACAGCGGCGCCTCTGGGGAGCGTGTGTATTTACATATCCTTGAGAGACACTCGCACACACACACACACGCATGTACGCACACATACACACATAAAAGTAGCCGAAAAAAAGCGAAAGTACAAACGCCTACGCGGCCGTGGGATAATGGAGAAGGGAGGGGGTGTGGTGGGTTGCGGTGCGTTTGCGCTCTCACTGCTTGCACTTTCCATTGCCTACTTTCGTGCGGGAAGAGCGATGGCGGCGGAGAGCGGAAGAGCGGAAGAGAGGGAGAGCGCAGGCGATGGGTATGCGCCGGTGTGCGTGCGACAGAGTGAGAGCGAGAGCCAGAGCGAAATCGAAAGTTGGGAAACTTGTAGCTTTGGGGCAAAGTCAGGCGAAACTCTGTTATAGATACAGGAAACTTCCTGTCCGCGAGCAGCGGCGTTGCCAGATAGCCGCGACGCGGCATGGCAACTTCGCCGCTTCGCTCAATCGCACGCATGTAAAATGCTGGAAGGCGAAAAGCTCTCCTGCTGAAAGGAATGCCAAGAAGGAAAGCCAAAAGCGAGGCAGCAAGAAGAAGCAGCAGAGGCAGCAGCACCACCAACAGCAGCAGCAGCAGCAGCAGCACACTTTTTCGCTTCACATCGCTTCGCTCCACCAAAAAGTGATACACACGGAAAAATAGCAGGCATTCATTCACCGAATACAGAGGCGAGAAGCGCGACCGCCTGCCAAAAAGAAACGTGGTTCAAATAGTGACCGAAAAATAGTGGAGAGCACTCCAAAATTAACTCCGACTCGCAGAGATAACGGTGCAATTTGACTTTTTGTTTGTGTGTGCAACTGTGAAGGAAATACGTGTAAGACACAAGCGCACACATTAGCGAACGTCCTGCATTTCCATTCGTGTGTTCGTCTGTGTGCGCGTGAGTGTGCGTCTGTGTGTGTGTGTGTTGGGGCCACGTGAAGGCGAAGGCGCGCAACAACAGGGGGCGGAAGGAGAAGAGGGAGCGGTAGAGGTAGAGAAAGTGACAGTGACAGTGACAGTGCTGGCGAAAAACCGAAACCGAAACCGAAAACGAAACCGAAAGTGAAAATTGAATGCGAACAGCAACGGGTGCGGATCCTTCAACAACCGTAATCTGTTGAATATAGAATGACGTTGCACACAAAAATCAATGTGAGGCACAAAAAAGAAGCAGCTAAAGCAACAACAGCAACAACAGCAACGGTAACGGTACCATCATCATCAGCAGCAGCAGCAGCAACAACAAAGCGCCGCTCACACAGATAAAGAGAGCGAGTGAATGCGAGAGAGCTAAGGCATAAGGAGCATAAGAAGCACCAGCAGCAGCAGCAGCAGCTAACGGTACCCAATTCGCGAAGTCAGCGCAGTCAAGTGCAACAGCAGCAACAACAACATCTCCTGCTCTTTTCGCACCATCCTTCGCTTTAATAACTGTTGAAGGCAGAGTCGGAGCGACAGAGACAGAGAAGAGGGAGGAAGAGGGAGAAAGAGCAAGCCGAAAAAGAAGCAGATAAGCGAAATGAAGCCATCGGATTTGTTGTTGGTGCTAGAGAAGGTGAGTGGGCAAGGATTAAAAAAAAAAAGAAGGAAAGAAATCGAGCTGAAAGTGTATTTTTATTTATATTTCTCCACTGAAGCACACACAGAGTTTTGGTCACTGCTAAAATTGGAGACCCCACACACACACACACACGAGGGCGAGTGCGTGTGAGTGCGTCTGCGTGTGTTTGTGTGAATGGGGCTTTGTTGTAATGGTATGCCGTAAAAAGGTCATTATGATACCGAACGCCGACGCAGACACACACACACACACACACACACAACTTATGCAAATCCATTTGGCAGAGGAGCAGCTCACCCACACAATTGCGCACCCACACACACACAGGGGCGAAAGAGCATAGACGTGGCAAGTACGCCACAACAGTCAGAGTTACAGTTACAGTAACTCAGGGTGAGCTCCAATGCCGAAGAGTAAAAACAACAACACCCACACACACACACACACACAAGTACAGCCTGGGAGAGTGCGCGAAAGGGATGGCACACACACACACACAGCGAAGAACACACATTTTTTGGCTTTCCGTTATCTTTATTGCCACTTCTGTTGCGCTGGCCCTTTACAGCCGCAGCTGTAATTGGAGCCACCGCTCGTCCCTAGACCAAATTCCCAGTCCTACCCAGTCCCTCACCCCCTCACCCGCTCCCAATTCCGCTGTCCAGCTTATCCCGCCAGAGGGCGTGATGGGAGGAGACAGATGTGGGGGGAGGGGATGGCTCTATAAATAAAGCATCTGTTTTGGGGCCGGATTAGGTGCAAGCGAGATGGAACGAGGCGTAACGTAACGTAAGGGAGCTTTGTTATGACAATATCACTCATACGCAGCGTATGACAGGCGGAAAGACAAGCTTAGCCAGCCAAAAAGTATGCAACGCCAAAGTATGCCACACAAAGAGAAAAACATAACCGAAAATAGGTCAAAATATCCATCTGAAACCCGAATTTGTAAATAAAAACACACAAAATATACTCATTTTAATTTCTTTAAGACCTGAAAATCATTCCTAATCTTACGTTTTCATTATTATTACCCTTAGTCCCCTTATTTTCGCCTTGGAAAATAAAAAATCCAATTCTTACAATAAATGTGAAACTGGAAATATTTCATTGCATACTTTCGGACACCTTTTCGATTGATTTCAAATCGTATAATATTTGTTTTTTATTAAAAGTAGTCGTAATATTTTCATTTGTGCAGATGCCTCATTCCAGTACATAGAAGGAGTTGTCTTCCACTTGTGGATGCCTCCTCTGTCGGGGCTTGGCTTGGCTTAGCTGGCAAACAAGCCACGCTGGCGACCCGCGCGATTATCCTCCGCCAACGAGTCCAGATCCTTCCTGGGCGGGGTGACCTTTTGTGTGGCTGCCACTGCAGCTCACTGCGGCTCATCCCCTGGAGCTGGCAAGCCATTAATAACGCGAGCTCGCAAAAAAAAACAGGGGGAACCGGACAGGGCAGGGGGTCGAAACAAGGGATACCCATGCAGAGCGTTTAATCCCTTTGGAGGGCAGTTTATTTCTGATGTTTTGCCAAAAAAGCTGGTCATGTTCATTTTCGAAGAGATATTTCATTTAATCTGTTAGTTTTTAAACAAATGTATTTAAAATCAATTTACAGGGTCTCGAAAAGTAGGCATTGCAATAATCCCACTGTTTGCACATTTTGTAGCATACTTTTGAGCACTAATTCAATGGGTCTAAAATCCCTCTTAATGAGTTTGGCCATCATGACATTTTAATTTCTCAATGACATGATATTTCACTCAAAGTTTAACAGATACTTTCAGCGGAAAATATAATTAGCTAGTTTTTGGAACTTGTTCAACGTAAAGTGTGTCGCATTGACCTTTAACATTTGGTTGCAGTACCAATAATGCGATTGTTATCCTTGCCTGGCTAACTTTTAGTTCCCTTTCCCTAGCCCTGTTTAAATATTTATAGTACAAATAGAAGTAGTTAAATTTGTAAAATAGAACTTCGATTGAAGTTTGTAAGAGCACTTCCATGGTGGCACTTATTTAATATCACAAGGACCTGCTGCCAACTTATCATGCCCAAGCTCCGGGAGAGAGCCTTGAAAGGGGAAAAAATAAATGGGGACGACAAATGTCGCCGCAGCATGCAACTTGTTGGAATACAAAGGGTTCGAGGACGAGCACTCCGAGGGAGCGGGTCGAAGGTTAATGGCTATGATTCCTAGCAAATGGCAAATGGGATGTGCCGCAGAGGATCCGGCGGACCACGCAGAGGGCTCCTCCGCTTGCTTTGATTGTGTCAGGGCCTGCCCGTTGCCTGTCCCGGAACTGAACCAAGTCGCCCACTCGCCGCACATCCTTTGTGTGCGCGCTTGTCCGAGAGAGAGACATAGAGATGGAGGAGGTGCATCTGCGGTTGACTGCCTGCTGCCCGCTGACATGCCATTTAGCTGGGAAGCTGGCAACCAAATGAAGTTGGCCACTGCGGCTGACATCAAAGCACCAGCCAGGCTCTACCGGAAATGCAAGCAATGAGGTCCTCTAGGCAAGAAGCAGGAAAACAGGAGTCAGTAGCGCAAGGAGTCTTCAAGAGTTCGAATCGGAGATATACTCGCTGCCCAAGCAATGGTGATTGAGTGGGAAAGATAATCAAATAATTAGTGCTGTGAACTTTGTAACCTATTCAAATGGCGCCCAAAAGTGTAGCACATTACGAAGACCATTAAATGTACAGCTATAAAATTGTATTGCCTACTTTTTGGTGCTTTTTCTATTGTTTTCAAAAACCATAGCAATTCTGACATGATATTCTTAAAGTCCTTTTAATGAGTTTTTTCTGCCTTTTTCCTAAGTATCTATGGAAATCTTTAATGAAATAGTAAATATTTTAGGATGCTGAACTTGGAGAAATATAATTCTCAATGGCTGTCGCAATATTGTAACAACATTAGGTATTTTTGGCGAATGTTATTGAGCTCTCTAACTTGAGTGCGAGTTCTTAATCACCAAATTTCTGTGGCTTTCTAGTGGATATTGTCAACAATTCAATTTTAATTCAAAGCAATTACATCACGTTCTGTTGATTTGGTCGGTGGTTGGCACATGCTCCTGGAATTAATGAGAATTCCTCTTTTAAATACTTGTTTCCAGGAATCCCCAATTGCCGTCGTCTGTCACAATGGACGTGCCTCGAATTATTTTAGGTTGAAAATGAACTTGGTGCCGAGGGAAGTGTATTTCCCTTTGGTTGGAAAATGAATTAGGTTTTTGCTTTAGACTTTTCAAGCCTCATATATAAGAAAACACTTAAATAAATAATACAATGAGTACTCGTAGTTCCAAGTCAGGTTATTTGGCAATTTTCCGAGAATTTAAGAATCTGGGAATCAACAGCCTGCAAGGGCAGGCAGAACTTGTTGCAAATATCGATTGCTCGAAGTCCTTGCTCTGCTGTCCTTTGCCATCAGTTATCAGTGGAGAGAGCACTCGCCTGTGGCTGGGTGATTTGGGGAGGCCAGGACACTCATCTTTCAGTAGCAGCAGCTGGTCGAACGTGGTCGAACGTCGTTATATTAATTGTTCGCTCCGATTGCAGGTCAAGTTCAGGGTGCCTCTGCCGCCGGGAATCAGCTCGACGACGCTCCTGCCGAAGCTCATCCGCACCAAGGACGTGAAGCAGCTGCAGGACGGCAACGCACAGCCACAGAAGCCCAAGCTAACGGTGAGTCTGGATACTGGAAGCCCCTCCTCCTCCTCCTCCTCGCAGAACCTACTACAGCTGCTGTGTCATCTATTCCACACAGAAATGTCTCAACACGCTGGACCTGACCTCGCTGGGCATCGGCTCCTGCTGCGGCACGGGCATGTACCTGGTGGCCGGCATGGTGGCCCAGAAGATAGCCGGACCCGGTGTGATTATTAGTTTTATTATAGCCGCCATAGCGAGTATATTCTCAGGTAACAGAGAGCGAGTCCTTAACATTCCCTGTCGGCTGGCTAATTGGACTAATTCGGACCAACTCGGATGCACAGCTAAGGGGATAAGTGGATGCGAGGTCCAGATGGTCAGGATTAATTGGGGATTGGTCCGTTATGGCATAAATTTCAGATATTTCGATTTAAATAGTTGTCCATAAAAGTTTAACTAAGAGTATGTTGGTAACAAAAAGGGATTTTCCTATTGAAAGCTTAGAATTTATTTTAAAACTTGTTTAACTTTTACAGGAAGGCTCTGGTTTTCATTTTCGTTTTTAGTTTTTAACCTAAAACCCACGTTGTCCTTTTTTGGTGCTCCAGTTTTCACAAACTATTTGTCATCGTTTTGCAATCGATATATCGATATATTTAATTGTTTTCATTTGTCAAACAGCTGACTTGGATGTTTTCAAAAGTAAACAGCGTTTTTGAATGGCTTTAATTATTTTCGAGTCAACTGTTTTTTTCAGTTAGTCTTTCATTTCACATCCCGGCGAGCTGAGCATGATCCTGATCCCTTCTCGCTCCCTCATCCCCGCTTTGCCTGCCATGGACAAGCCAAGCAACAACTGCAGCTTGTATTTTCCGCTCAGTAGTAAAGGAGAGAGTTTAGTTAGTTCCATAAATCAGTCCAGTTAGCCAGTCCCGCCAAGATGAACTGATCATGATCCTGATCCTGATTCCTTTGATTCCACAGGCGCCTGCTATGCGGAGTTTGGCGTTCGTGTCCCACACACATCCGGCTCGGCCTATATGTATTCATATGTGGCGGTTGGAGAATTTGTAGCTTTTATAATTGGTTGGAACATGATATTGGAATATCTAATAGGTGAGCAGAATCTCCTGACATGTCCTGTTCGCCTTAGCTCATACGTTTTTTTCGCCAAACCAGGAACAAGTGCCTGTGCCTGTGCGTTAAGTTCTAGTTTCGATTCCCTGACTGGCAATACCATAGCGCGTACGATAAGCGAGTCCGTTGGAACGATATTCGGTGAGTGATGAGCTTGGATCTTGATCTTGGATCCATATCCTATATCCTGTATTTCCCTCGGATTCCAGGCAAGCCACCGGACTTTATTGCCTTTGGAATTACGCTGCTCATGACCTGCGTGTTGGCGATGGGCGCCAGCAAGTCGGTGATCTTCAATCACACCCTCAACGCCATCAACCTGGCCACGTGGGTGTTCGTCATGGCCGCCGGGCTCTTCTACGTGGACACGAAGACGTGGTCGGAGCACCAGGGCTTTCTGCCCTACGGCTGGAGTGGCGTAAGTTATCCTTTTCAAGTTTCAGAACTCAGACTATACAATATCTTAATGCGAACAGGTATTCTCCGGTGCCGCCACCTGTTTCTATGCATTTATCGGTTTCGATATCATCGCGACAACCGGTGAGGAGGCGCACAATCCGCAGAAGAGCATTCCCAAGGCGATCGTCGGTTCCCTGGTCGTCGTGCTAATCGCCTATGTCAGCGTTAGTCTAGTCCTTACTTTAGTGGGTAAGTGTCCTCGCTTCCCTTGATCGGGATAAAGGTATTAATCTCGCTTTCGATGCTCTTTCCAGTTCCCTATGACCACATCAACACTGGAGCGGCCCTGGTGCAGATGTGGTCGTATGTGAGTGCCACGAAGTGCCGGGCGGTGGTGGCTATTGGTGCCACCGCCGGCCTCTCGGTGGCCATGTTCGGCTCGATGTTCCCCATGCCGCGCGTCATCTACGCCATGGCCCAGGACGGCCTGATCTTTAGGTGAGAGTTCCCCAACCGGCTGCCCAAGGATCTGGCTGAATTCCCCGCTCCCTTACAGGCAACTGTCGCAGCTGTGGCATCGCACCAATGTGCCCGGCTTGGCAACGATCGGCAGCGGAGTGGCCGCCGCTCTGGTGGCGCTCACCGTGCGCCTGGAGATCCTCGTCGAGATGATGTCCATCGGCACCCTGTTGGCCTACACGCTGGTATCCACCTGTGTGCTGGTGCTGCGCTACCAGCCGCACAGCACCTCGCTGGTGGAGCTGCTGCCCGCCCAGCTGCGCACACCGGTGGCGCCTGGGACGGCCAGCGATTCCCGCGCCCATGTCACGCCCGCCGAGGTGCTGGAGGTGCCCGGGAAGCTGACCATCAAGCGGGTAACGCGCGGCATGTCCGACTCGGACGACTCCTTCATCGACGACAGCCCCGAGGGCTTCTTGGGGGGGCGCGACGACCAGTTCCTGGTCTCCGATCGCTCCGAGAACAAGTTCTATGGCAGTGTGCACGGCGCACCCACCGGTCCCACCGGCCAGGCGACCGCCTTCGATGCCATGGGTTTGAACTTTGTCACCCGGAAGATCCATGACTACGCGTACCTGTGCCCCGGCTTTTTTCCCTGGATAAATCCCGGTCAGGCCACCACCGAAAGTGGTATGTTTCCTTCGGGTTTTTTTTTTTTATAAAGATTATGTGTTATTTGCTGGGTGAACAAAGTCCAGGAGATGCTCACTTAGTTCTACAATAGAAAAGCTTCTTACGATCGCTTGTCGCTTTTTTTATCAAGGCCACAATAGAGATGGAAAAGAATCGAAGTTATCGATTAACTCAGTTGTCTTTCTGGCAAGGTTGCCAGACTTCCTCCTTAGCTTCCGTTACTTTGTGAGCAACAACTAACTTTTTTCACCCAAATCGAAAGGGGGAAGGGCTTTTCCTTACCACTAATCCCCTACGGGTACCGACGACCAGCTGACCAAATTGCAATTGAAATTGACTCTCAAACTTTGCTTTCTCAATCCGAATCCGAAACGTAATCCACCAATTCACCAATCAACCAACCAACCAACCAATCCACCAATGGGCCACCGCCATGCCAGGCATGTACGTCACCAAGCTAGTGGGCATCATGTTCGGTCTCATATTCTTCCTGGACCTGTTCGCGGCCATTGGTTGGTCCGGTGGCCTCGCCGCATTCATTTATTTCATTTTGTTTATCGGCATATTTGTGATACTATTGATTATATCGAGGCAGCCGCAAAATAGGTAATACCGCTGTAGCCAGGACCTCGTCCTTTAATCGTTATCGTTATCGCTAAACCTCGCCGTCTTCCTCCGCACACAGATATGCGCTGGCATTCCTGACACCCGGACTACCGTTCATCCCGGCCATCGCCATCACGGTGAACATCTATCTGATATTCAAGCTGAGCATCCTAACGCTCGTCCGCTTCACCGTGTGGATGTCGCTGGGCTTCATCATGTACTTCTACTACGGCATCACGCACAGCAGCCTGGAGCAGGCCAGCGACGATCTGGAGTTGCACGTGGACAAGGACTATGTGAGTGATCCCGGGAGATACAGATCCTCCAATAGCTAATCCTGCTCCCTCTCCCTCTCTTGCAGAGCAAAAACGTCGAGGAGAAGGCCGTGTGGGATCAGCAGTCGTATAACCAGACCCACGAGCCCGTCTGGGCCAGCAAGGAAGTGAAGCAGCCTTCGAGTAAGTGCCATCTCCTCGCGGAGATTCAACGACTCCTATACCTCCTCTTATCTCCCACAGAGCAACGCTACAACTATGGCAAGTCCTCGACGTCGTCATCGTCGGCTCAGGGCACCTCTAGGGGCGGAGGCGGAGGCGGATCCGGAAGCGCTGGTGCAGCGACGAAGGGGCCGGCTAAGAACACTGCCGGCTCCAATCGACCCGTGCCGCCGCCACCGCCCACAGGCGTTGGCCAGACAAAGGGTCCGCCGATGGAGCGCCAGTATACCGGCCAGTTCAGCATGTTCGTGGACGAGGGTCAGTTCCCGACGTGGGAGGACTAAGCGGCAAAAACTACCCATCGGAGTCCCAGTATGTTACCATTCCCCGCCCCAATGCCCCTCCCAAACTCTATCCCCATTCCCGAACCCGCCCCCATTCCCGTATCAAAAGCAGCGTAAGCCCACACCAGCTTCGATCTCGACGGCGGTCGGAGAAGGAGCTTCTCTCCCTTTCCGCTGCCGGGTGCAGCTCACTCACTTGTAAATACGATTAGAGATGTTAAGTTTAACGATATATGGCCAGGTGTGTCGTTACCGAGAGATGTGCAAGGGCCGGAGGCGGCGGCGGGGTCACTGTTCGTTCACCTGTTCTCCGGTCGTCGCCGTCCGGCGGCGTGGTCACCATTATACACCTATACCATATGCCATATACCATATACAATATATATACATAATATACACTGCAAACGTACATATATATTGATTATACAAGCAAATATATATATATATACATATATAGCGATGGGTTATTAGTTCAGCAAAGAGTTACAGTGCAAAGTTACCGAATTCCATTTACCCGAAACCTTGCGATTAGCGATAGACGATAAACGATAAGCGATAAGCGATAAGCGAAGAAATCGAGAAAGCAAAAGCAACAGATATCCGAGAGCCGATTAACGATAAGCGATTACCGATTGTGCTCAAGTCCGATTGGCCCTCGTTTTGGGTGACGTTCGTCAATCGGCATTTAGCACAAGACCCTCCCCCCTCTACCAAAAATACACACCAGTAATACATATTTTGTAGAATTGTCCAGAGCACGCGAGGAGCGATTAAGGCACTCGTGTCTGTCCGTGGCGGTGCGTTTGGGGCTGGGCAACTTTGTGCACAACTGTACATTCTAGGCACCAGCAGCAGCCGCAGTTCCCCACACTCACCGCCACGGGGCTGGATAGTTGAAACCCTTGGCTTGTGGAGAGATCAGGGCCGCAGGGATCCCCTAAAAGTTCCGCTGGCATGGGAAGATCTGTGCACAAAGCCAGAATTACGGACTACGGATTACGATATACGGACTACGGACTACCCACACTATGATGAGATCTAAAAGAAACACGTACCTTATGTATTTATGATTCTATTGTTGTTTACATATATATTTACGCTACGTCTCACTCACTCTATCTCGAAATGTTATTTGTTTTTTATCCTAGAGGCTCGCTCGCGCTAAGCTAAAACTCATTTTTAAGCGGCATTTCGCATTCGTTGTAATACAATAATTCATTTTACTTATCGAATACCAAGGCAAAACCAAAATTATATGAATATGCATATATATTTATGAGAATTACCATATAAACAAATACCAAGGGAATACCAAATATTTACTTATCGAAGCTATTCAAACTTAAACCAATAATATAAAACGAAGGCAAGCATAACTACAAATATGTATAAACACAAGGATTACTTAAACAAAAAGCAAAACAAAAACAAAAACAAAAACAAATACGAAAACCAAATATGATAATGATGATATAAAAAACAAAAGCAAAAAGAAAAAACATTTACATTTACGTACGAGCATACTTTTTTCCACTTTATATACTATGTACAAGCAAACCATGCGTAACTAACTATTTTTAACTAAATTACATACAAGTATATGGCAACGTTAAAGCAAAATCAACAAATTTTTAAGAATAATAATACTTCTGATCATTTACTCGAATTTGTATTTCACGACTTTGTACATACACGAAATCCCCACACACCACACACCCACCACACGGACACGAACCAGAACTCAAGAACCTAGGGGCTAGGGCTCTATCTAGTCCCGCCACAGATCAAGACAACTATTTATATACGAACCTACCCTCTAAGACATTCGATTGATAGCTTGATTTCGTTCGTTTACATTCCATTCCATATTCAAACCCCAAACCAATCCGCTGATCCATTCAATTTCGAGTGCCAAATCAATATGCACAAGAGCACTCCCCAAACCCGTAGATAGCAGCAATCGATATACCGGATACAAAATCTAACTATGTATGCACTCACTCCAAATTCCGGGTTTCTCTGGACCAACTACTTAAGCTATAGTGCCATCCAACCGGTCTCTGCACTAAGAACTACGTACATATACATATGTATTCAAACCTTAATTTAGTTTATCGAAATATCGAAACTAAAAATGCCCCCGATTGGTTCGATGACACAATTTGTACATACACCCGAGAGCAACAACAGTGCGAATGTAACATATATTTTTATGAACAATACACGACAAACTAAGAATCAACTAAAGAGAAACGATACTCAGAAGCAAAAGCATCAACTAAAGAATAACATATCCTACCACACAGCTTAAAGTTGAAACCTCAATCTAATGGAACCCGTCGAGCCCACATTCCACCGATAGTTTCGATAGCCGATCAACGATCGCCAATTACCACCGAGTTAGACAGTCCGCTGCCGAGTTAGAGTCGATATTTTGTTTCCTTTACACAGTTGGGTCAAACTTTTTCGTTAAACTGATGTATTTCCGCGGACTAAGGTGTGTAGCGGTGAGGGATCCCGATCCTCCGATCCCAACTGTCGGTCGAGTGTGCGCTCGGAGGAGTTCCCCGATATACATATGTAACAACAGGAACGGCAATCCAGTAAACTGCGGGCTAAAACAGCTTGCTCTTCCACCTTTCGGTTATTTCGGTACCACCAAGTTAAGATAACTGTTATGGGGAATATGATAGATTTAATAGATTTTCTACAGTTCCAATTTGAAGCGAATAGAAAGAAACAAGAAATCAAGTAACCTTAACAAACAATATATCGATAAATGTGAAGGGAAAACCAAAAAGCTTCCGTTGACAAACGTATGCATTTTACTATAACCAATGGTTTACTTACTTTATTAATCCTGCTGCCAGATCGCTGATTCTCGTTCTCGTTTTCTTTTTTTTTAAATCATGCTGCCAGATCGGTCAGGGCCCCTGTTATATAAATTTTTTATATGGAAATCTCTTGCAAATAAAAGCTGGCAGCGGGCTGAGAATCAGAATCAGAAAAGCAAAAGCAAAAGCAACAGCACACCGAAACCGGAAGTGACGGAACAGGAAGGACGCACCTAAACACGCGTAGTCATGCACAAACAGCCGAAACACAAGCAATTAAAGACAATTCGAAAACCGAAAAAGCAAAGCCAACCGATATTTACCAAAGAGCCAAGCCTAATTACGACAAAAAAACTGGAACTAATCCACATTTGATTATTTGATTGATTGCAAATTGCATTAGACGATTGTTTCTTTGATTGATTGATTTACCAGCTGAATATAACGTACCTAAGTTTTTGTTTATTTCATAAGACTGAATTACTGGAATATGATTTATTTTAAACGTGTATATAATTAAGATGTAATAGCAAACTTTACAACTTTTACTAATGAAGCATCAACATTTTTGAAATTATTCTGTACTCATTTATCTAAACAAAAATCTATGAAAAATCCACAAAAAAAGGAGAAGAAAGCGAGGAGAATAAGTGATGATGAAGAATGGAGAAGTTGAGAGCGAAAGAAGTTAATATACAACTTTTAACATAACGGGAAAGACCCGATATGATGATACATATATATATTTCAATGGATCGATAACAAACAAACAAACAAAAAAAAAACAGCAAACCAAAGTGAAATGAAAATGATGTTAAAATATAAGAAAAACCAAACATTTTTTAATTCAAAATACTACTCTTGATTTGTTTTATGTGTTAATAACTTATTATATAATATTTCTTGAGAATATTAAAAAAATAAAAATTGTTAGGATATTCAAACTTGGCTTTTTTTAACGGGCAAATCAAAAAGTAGCGGTTACTTTTCTCGAGCATATCGATAACTTGTCGACAATATGATTTTGTGTGACCATATTTTTAGTATATTTAACACAAGTGTTGCAAAATGCTTGGAACTTTCACGAATTATTTATTTACATGCTCTTCTGTTTGTGTTTTTCTACGAAGTACTGCTGAGAGACTGCTTAAGTTTGGGAATGCTAGTTCTACTCGATGCTTTGTTCAAAATAAAGCCTAG
>VNKF01006908.1:0-17597 GCA_008044355.1 Drosophila lacteicornis
AGCAGCCGATATTAGGGTCATCATTTGAAATTACCTTTTTGCAGGTTTTTATAGCGCAGACAATATTAAAAGACATTATAGTTACTTACCACTGTACAAATGGAAGTTAAGAGAAAATAAGAAAAGTTAAGTTCACTAAGAGAGAGAGAGAGAGAGAGAGAGAGCGAGCAATAGAGCGAGAGTTAGGGAGCTTAAGCCGTCAAGCTGTAATATCGGCGTAACGGATAAAGCACAAAGAGGAATGCAAAAATGAAGATAAGCAATTGCTGCACCAAACTAATTTGCAATTAATATAGTTATTAATACACAAAAACAGCTGCATGCACACGCGAAGTGAAACGGTGAATTATTATTGAACACAAGATAGAAGTTTTAAATAAAACCCCGGTGGTTTATAGCAAGGAATTAACACAAATTCGAGGAGCAAAAATAACACACGACCGTTCACTTTGAAAGAGAAACGAAACATCTGCGGCAGACTCACATAGAGTTTCATTCTCTTGCGGCCAGTTTCAAGGATTTATTAAGCCGTTTACAGATGACGGAATCTCATTTTAAAACACTGAAACTGCTAAGTGACTCATCAAGCATAAAGAGGTGTACAAGTACTAAGAAAGATTTACAAGTTACAGACCCTGCAACCCCCCTTTTGCTGTTCAGCCCGGGAATTGGAACCACGAACAACGTTTTGGCCGTAGCTGACGGCTCTGACGATGAAGACGATATTGCAAATTTATCTAGGATCGTACAACACGCTGGCCCAAACTCGAGACTAACTGAGCCCAGCATGTCTCCTAGTCTGAAACCAGTAAACGATGCCCAACCATCAACGTCGCAAGGCGCTGCATCTAAAAACGCTTTGCTTGCATCCGCCCGATCGGCTGCAACTTCGGATCTTACTGATGTACCTAACTCGGTTTACGCCAACCCCATTTGAGCAGCAAACTGAATGTTTCTGGCACCGAATTTTCTGTCTCAGAGTTCCATTTTTAGCAAAGACGTGATATATCTTCGTTAAAGATTGGACTTTCTGATGTTCTCCTTGATAAGGTCCTTGATATTTCAGTATGGCCGGATCATGCTATTGTTCCCGAGTATGTAAACAAGACGAATCCTCAGGTTCGCGTGCCTCAGACTCCTTTACTTAGGGCTCCAAAAAACTAAGCGGACACATTTTCCCTACACTTCCAGAATGTTCGTAGATTACTCGGCAAAGTGAGTAAGCTGCATGTCAATAGTGTCTCGTATATTCCACCTAGGTCTGATATCAACATGTACCTATAGCATTTAGCTTTAATTCAGCGTATTCAATCAACCCTTGGCAATAATGACCATCTTATTGTTATGGGAGATTTTAATTTGCCTGCCATTTCTTGGCTCCCCTCAGCTAAGTCGAATATTCTTGTTCCCACTGTACCCCATGATCTGGATCTGATCCTGAAAAACCCATCTCACATTGTAGAACGATTCTATCGTATACTGAAATTGGTTATTGAGATGTATGTGCTTTCATTTCCCTCATCTAACGTTTCTCATAAGCCCCCCTGGTTCTCTCGTAGACTCTCTTATCCTAAAAACTATAACTCTAGTTTTGTTTTAAAGATATATAAGAGAACAGGGCTGCAAGTTGACCATTTAAATTATTTAACTGCTTGTTCAAATTTCCTAACCCACAATTCCAAATGCTACAAAAATTACCTGATTTGCTGTAAGCGTGAGATCCAGGATAACCCTAAACCCATATTGTCTTCATTTCAACACTATTTCCGCCTCTAATGCGTCCGATATTGCAAATTTATTTGCAAATTTCTTCCACTCTACATATTCATCTGTTAGTTTCGACAATTCCTCATCCTATCCTTACTCACTTCCACACTCTAATTGTATTTTTATGCCATTGATTAGTGAAGATGATGTTCTTCAAAATCTTCAAACTATTAAGTCTTCCTTCTCCTCTGGTCCTGATCTGGTACCAAGCTGCGTGTTAAAAAATTGTGCTAGAGCTCTGAGTAAACCACTGGAAAAACTTTTACAGTTATCCCTTCAGAATGTATTTTTTCCTGACGTTTGGAAGGAATCTTGTATCATTCCGCCTCATAAAAAGGGAAATAAAGCTTACATCGAAAACTACCGAAGGATAGCAAAACTCAGTGCGATTCCCAAGTTATTCGAGTTATTAATTACTGCTCAGCTACAGCACCAATGCAGCTCGATAA
This sequence comes from Drosophila lacteicornis, assembly GCA_008044355.1. Classification (NCBI taxonomy): domain Eukaryota; kingdom Metazoa; phylum Arthropoda; class Insecta; order Diptera; family Drosophilidae; genus Drosophila; species Drosophila lacteicornis. The sequence continues at coordinate 2,217 of VNKF01006908.1, forward strand.
TGTCCTCCTCGCAGCACGGCTTTATGAAACGTAGATCAACTTATACAAATCTTCTTGAGATTGTTTCTGTTATAAGGAATGCGTTTAAAACTAATGCCCAAACTGGCGTTATTTTTACAGACTTCAGTAAGGCTTTCGACTCCGTGAACCACCAGTTACTGTTAAAAAAACGTATTCTTTTAGGATTCCTTATAACGTTGACCAATTGGATTTCGACTTATTTATCGAACCGAACTCAGAGGGTAGCCTTCAAGGGTTCTTGACAAAACCTTGTCTATGTGACTTGTGGTGTTCCTCAAGGGAGCCACCTTGCACCTCTGCTATTCGGCCTCGTCATCAATGATTTACCTCAGGTAGTTCACCATTCACACGTTATGTGCTCGTATGACGTAAAACTTTTCCCACTCACGCAGTCTGACTCCCATACACTTTTACAGTCTGACTTGGACAAACTTTAGTCTTGGTGCGTCCAAAATTTGCTGTTCCTAAACAACTCTGAGTGTAGATTCATGTCCTTTTATAGGAGAAATCTTTTCCTGACTAATTATTCTATATGGTCGTGCGAGCTTGAGCGCATTTATACGGTGACAGATCTCGGAGTCTTATTTAACCATAATCGAAACTTCACCGATCACATTGGCATCATTGTCGGGAAAGCAATCCTGAGGTACACCTCTTGTTGGTTGCCTTAAAGTGGAAATATGCGTTTCAGCGACTTCTCCTTGCAATCTATTTGTTAAGTAAGAATTAATGAAGATTATCGCAAAGTCGGAAAAATTTAATAAGTTCATAAGCTTCGAACATATATTTATGTAATTAACTGAGTCAACGGCTTCGCTGTAGTTAAAAACTGTTAAAAACGTAACACAATTGTTGTCGAGTGTTCGCGCCAAGAGGGCGCTTATTTTTGAGAGCCAGTGTGAAGCGCTAGCGGCTTCGGAATGTCCCGCTCAATGGAGCCCAGCGCTCTCCCACACTCTCTCTCTCCCTCTCTCTTCCTCCGGGCTTCCAGTCCGCAAGAGCTTTCCTTTCCGCTCTCCCCAACTTCTATTTTATTACATGTAATTAGTTCTAATTTACGACCCCGCCGAAGAAGGCAAATAAAGTTTATATTCCACCCAAACTGAAACCACAACAACTTCTCATTTATTCTACGTGGGATTTTGCACCCTTTCCTTGGGACATCTACAACTACGATCGTCTTATTTTGGCTAAGAATCCGCCCACTGCTATATACTCGTATCTTCAACTATGTTGACTACAGCACTGGTACAACTCCTTTTCTTCCGAAAACCGGACTGTTTTCAGTTGCGATTCAAAAAAAGTTGAAGAATAAATTAGGTTTTTTGAAAGGAACGACAGTATTAAAATGGGCCTGTAGTCATTATTCGCTTTAGGAATCGGAAGGATCTTGGTGTTTTTCAATTCGGTCGGAGATGAGCTCGTAGTTAAGATTATGTTAAAAAAATGAGTGACGTGAGACAACAGCAAGGGAAGTATAATTTTAAAAAAAATTTGTGCTTACGCTATCGAGGCCGTTCGCATTTAATTTTACGTAAAGAATACTATCAAGGACATCACATTGATTGACACACATAAAGCTAAAGTTATTATCACAGAAAGGTGAAGTATTCAGGTACGGATTGGATATTGCTTCAGGTACATCATTTTTAAAAAATGCCTGGCTTTCAAGATCTGCATTCAGTTCGGTCTTCTGTGTGCATTTTCCTATACCTTAACTATTAATTTCAGTCTAGCGATGTTTTGCAGGATAACATCTTTCAAACTTCGACCCATAGTACTCGCACTTGGCTGATTTAATTTTTATGTTTACCATTACTCTCGCATTTTTGTTTACCTTAAATAATAATCCACGGGTTTGTAACTCTTTCATTTGAATGCAGCATTTCGCTGATGAATTAGATTCATTATTTCGCTACTGAACCGTGGATTTTGCATTTGCTTTATGATTTCCGTTTTCAACAGCATAAATTTATTAAACAAATAACGAACATTGTTATTTAAAACATTTAATTGACGATCACTAGGAGAATTTTGATAAATTTATAACCAGTCTGACGCATTAAAATCTAGCTCAAGTTCAGTGTAAGCAATATTCTTATAACCTCTGTACTTAAAATAAGTTGTTTTACTTTCAAGGGTCATATGTTAGGAAAATTAAGTCATGTCAAGAGAAATCTGGTACGGAGACCATGTCAAAAAGTACAATTTTTATGAGGTCATTTATGAAGAATAAGTCTAGAACTGGATACGGGTACTACCGAAATGTCACGGCATACAGGCCTAATAATTTAAAATTATCTAAAAGGTGTTTTTTTTTAGAAGATTTCTATAAAAGTCGTCTGCCAGTACGATGTCTGTTAATGGAACTGAAATGTCCGAAATCACCCTAAGTACTGGCTTATAGTCAGTGGTACAATTGCGTATGTAAATATAATCAAGTAGAATTTTCTGTTTCCCTTTATTACTGATTTCTTCAAACATATATTATATTGGGAATTCACTTGGTTGTTTACAGTTAGCATTGTATTTTAACTTAATTCTTACACATATAGCAACACCGCCAGTATGTCCAATACGATCAGATCGAAACAAAGTTGTTTGGAGCGCAATCTCAACATTTAAAAGCGAAACATTAACATAAGAGCACATTTCTAAACCTAGTCAGGAGAGCTATGCATAAAGGCTTAAGAATGAAAGCTTTTTTAGCCACCCGCAGAAATATCCGGTCCTGCCGAAGCTACGGTGTGAGAGGAACTTGAACGGTGGGCGAGAGAATCTGGAAACTTCTTAAGAGATAAAAGCTCCTCGATGCGCTCAGTGCAGTAAATGGCTTCGCCGAGTAAAGACAACAGAGAGAATTCTGATCGTCTTCATTCGCATGGCTTCTTTAAAAATTTGGTAGTTTCCCTTAAAAGCTGCTTATTTACGTTTAGCGCAGCATCAGAGTTGAGATCCAATAATTGTAAGCTAAGTTGTTTTTTGTGCTCGCGTCGGTCAACCCCAAAGTTTCTGGGAGATCTTTTCAAGGACGTTTTTCATTTTGAGAATTATCGTGGGATCTACACGTGTTTGTTGTGATTTTCGGGCTAGGAAAATATCGCAGATTCTTGGAGTAAGCTGGAGGTTAAAACAGAGCTTGTTGTACATTGCCTTAATGCTTTCTCCCCCCACGAAGGAGACACTGCTTGCATGCGGTAGTGGCCATTTGTTGGGATGCCTGTTTAGCAAATGAGGCGACCCACTCGCTCACCCATTTCCTGGAGATCAGCCATATCCTGGTCCAGCCGCTCGATCCGTTACAGATTGGTGAGATTAGCTCCAAGCGATTTACGAGGCTGTTGAGGATGCGTTGCTCGGCCTCCCTGACGTGGCTCGCAATGTGATCAGTCTGCTCCTGGAAACGAATCTTGAGCAGATCCAGCAGATGTGGCGAGTGGACATCCGAGACGCGGTCTTTAGAGGTCCCAGCGTGGTTCCGGGTGCGCTTTGTCAGTGGCGCAGTGGAATCCATTATAGTTTTTGTTTCAGTGTATTCTTTTCAGCTTTGCGGTATTATGTGTTTTGCTGTGTTTTCCGAATTAGTATAATTGTTATTATGGCTGTTTATGTGTGTATGCAGAAGTTTGAAGCCGAAGTTCGATGTATGCAGAAGATGCACAGACACAGACAAAGGCAAAGAGCAATAGATGAACAACTTGGCATCTATAAACAAGTTAATTAAATGTCTTTTATGTGGTTATATTTTGATTGAAGCCGCAACGATTATATTGCCACTAGTAGTACTTGTGGCTATTTAAAGTATTTAAGAGGAATTGATATTTTACGAATATAGTTTGATTGGATGTACCGGAGCAACGGTATACACATCCGCTCGTTTTGGAAGTTCGATTTGTAAGAATTTTTTTTTATAAACTTAAAATTATGGAAAGTTAGGAAAAAAAAACTAGATAGTTCACAAACCTAATATTTATTTTTAGTATTTATTTTTCCTATCTACTAACGTAGACACCAGCTAATTCAGCCTTAAACAAGAAGGGAAGCTATTTCGTTTGGCCTGCTTGGTATCACGTATGCCGTTGGTACTTATAGGGCTGCGGGAGGTTGATTGCTGCAGGCTTCGTTGTTACGGTATTATTTAATACCACAGTACATTTGACTCTCAGCCGTATGTTTTTTACCTCGACGGCAAGGATCTTGTCCTCCCGTTGAAAGACAAAATATGGACCATTGTACGTCGATTTTAAGGGGGCTCGTACGGTGTCGTCTCTGATTAAGACATGTAAGCTACGTGGTCACTGGTCACATCGCTGAGCACCCACTTACACTAGCGAGTGAGTGTCGGTGCCCTGCATTGAGAAGTGCGACTCTTAGTGTCGCGAGCGATTTCAAAAGGGCTGTGCCTCTGGCATTGGTGATGGCACTACCCCAGTCGATCGCCCAGGCATTGAAGTCGCCCGCTATCAGCGACGGAGAAATGTCTCTCGAATCTGAAGCAAGTCTGTCCAAAATCTCGCCGAACTCTGCAAGCGCTAGGCTTGGGACGAGAAGAATCCTTGCAGAATCCATGCCTTAGCCGCGGAATTTACCGCGGATGTATTTCCACATGAGTGGTTGTCACCTATATTATTTATGTTTATTCCTCTTTCTATGTTCAGCCTATTTAACCCTGCTCCCGGGTTTGCGTTTAAACCTTCCGCCATGTTCTAGAAGCTGCCGACCGATTTGGTACAGACGCAGACCAAAACGCTGGCTAGTGTGACGCAGACGCGGTTTGGGTTTAGGGTGCCGGCATATCCGACGGAGTACATTCCTACTGCCAAGTGTCGTTTTTACTGCCGGCCTTTATGGCTTTATGGCTGCGCAGAATAATAATGGCGTGGGTAGCACGTTTCGGGGCTTTCACAGGTGGCCGCTAATACGGTCGATGCCCGTCAAGCAGTAACGGTATCCATTGGATGGTGATAGCGGTCCAATCAGGTCGATGTTTATGTGCTAAGTCCGAGCATTGGGTACATAGTAGCTGCTGAGGGGGCTCTGTTGTGGCACTTTATCTTGCATCCCTGGCACTGGACACACGACGACGACTATGAGGGGAATGTCCTTGTCGATGCTGGGCCTCACGAAGCGTTCAGGCGCGCATGCCCTGATCTGCCATACCATGCAGCACGTCGAATATCGTTCTTCTAATTGACAACGAAATGTATGAACGAATACGGATCGGTGATACATCGCAATACACGCTTATGCAGGAGTTCGGCAGCTGAAGTTTAGTCAACTACAACGATGGTTTGCCCGTCTCGTTGTACGAGTATCTCAAGAGCTGGTTCAGCTTCTTGAAGGCTTTCGCATTCGTCCATGTTGATCTGCTCGATTCCTTCGATGGGGGATAGAGCGTCTGCAACAGTGTTAGCGGTGCCAGTAACAAGCTCGATATTCGTTCTGAATTCAGCGATAATCGATAACTGTCTTACCTGTCGTCGAGATGCTTTCTGGGGATCCTGTCGAAACGCGTATTCTAGTAGATTGTGATCGGTGTAAATGGTGCCTAGTAAATCGCCAGCAGGTCACGGTCATGTGTACGCATAGAGTAGAAACTCAGCGGCCGCACTGACCGCATAATTGTTGGTATCGACATGAAGCGCTAGGTGAGCGATGACCATTGGCTGCGCCAGTCATGTTGCACAGACCAAGTCGGATTTGCACCTTGCAAATGCCTTTACGACATCTTGCCTACCACGATATTGACCGCGGTAATTGTACGGTGACCATGCAGTCCCTTAAGGGAAGCAAATAACCTTGGTATTGTGGCTTACAACATCCCGTCGAACTACTCTGAGTCTTATGTGAATCCTGAAGAACATGGTTCAACAATGTCAACAATTAATCCTGATGGACAGGTTAAATTTTAACTAGCAACGACAACCCCGTGGCACATATCAGGCTTTAAAGACTTCAAGGATCCTTGACATTACAAAAGATCATTCTAGTTCAACAACAAAAACATAAACAATCTAGCAACAAAGATTTAACATAAGTAAAGACACAATATTTTGGCTTAATTGAAAATATATCGAAGTTTTTACATTTTTATAACATTTACTTACACATTTTACATATTACATTTTCGTATAAATCATCCGATCGCTTATCCGGCAGCTATTTGATATAGTTTAATTAAATTAAAACAGAGTTTTCTAAAACCGAAATTTATCGAAATTTATTAAAATATTTTATAATTTGTTTCCATTAATTTTCTGATCATTCCTATGGCAGTTATAAGATAAAGTGGTCTAATTTGCATACAATTTAAAATGTATAGCTATAAAATAATTCGAGGGTCATATATTTAATACCCCAATTTTTAAAAATGGGGAAAATATGACAATTCGGCCATGTCGTTCCTATGGCTGCTATAAGATATAGTGGTCCCATTCGGACATATATACTAACTGCAATAGAAATAAGACTATTGTGAAAGTTTTAACCCCATAGCTTAACAACTGAGAGACTAGTTTGTGAGCAAGGGACAGACGGACATGGCTAGATCGACTCGTCTGGTGATGCTGATCAAGAATAAATATTTTTATGGGGACGAAGATGTTTCCCTCAAAAAATTCTTTGGGAAATATTAAAAATAGAGCTTCTTTGTCTTTCAACGCATTTCTATAAATAAAACAAAACACATCTTAACGATTTGAGATAATGATAACGATAATATCGATTTCAGATAAAATAATGTATCCTATATGACTTAGCTATTGTTAAAAAACTACAACACATATTTATAAACCCTGATCTTAGGTGAACGCTGGAAATCGTCACAAAATGTAATAACTCGTTAAGAGGTGTTTTTAATTGATAAGTATCAGACGTTTTTAAGGGGGACATCTAAGTAAAATTGTTTGAAAATCGAAAATTTGTATACTATATTTGTTTAAATAATGTTTTAGGACTTTCCAAATATTATACCAAAAGATGGAATCTGGCAAAGGTTTCTAAATGTCAAAATTTCCATTCTGCCGTGATGCATCCCATGTACATATGTATATCTCAAACGCTTTAAGACGCGTATATCTCGAAACCAGCTGAACTCAGCTGACCGGACACATAACTCGAACAAATCTTGAACGATCGATATGAAATTTCTTCAGGTAGTCCGAAATAACTATGGCTATCGATTTACGTAGGATTATTCTGATTTATGTGTCCGGCCACAGAAAAATATGGCCTACGGAGAAATGCAATACGTCCGCCAAAAAAAAAATTTTAAAACGTACAAGTATTTCAAATTAAAATATTTTAAGTTTTATTTACTGATTTTTAAGTGTATTGCTTTTGTGCACATATCTCTATAGAGACATACATATACAAAGACTTACATATATAAAGACTTCGTGTTAAAAGTTAACTATATGGTATTATTGCTACTAATTTAGATAGGTAATATCTCGAATAAGCGAATTTATGGAGATATGCGTTTTACAGCAAAAGTTGAGCCATCTCAAGGGCAATAATTTCTTTATTAAATTATGTCTTAGATAAATTATGTCAAGTTTCCAAAAGCTATGGGCGGAGATAATCTAGATTTTTTAGCTGTTTACCCGCCAAACCGTAAAACAAAAAGGTTAAGTTAAGGCGCGCTAGAAAAACGATAAGTTTTGCTAAAACTGCCCTTTTAGCCTTAATTTAATTCTTTTTTACTTTCACCCCCATTTCTCCTGAACCAATTGCACAGCATTTTTCTGAAACGATACCGTTTGATTGGTATGATTGGACAATTTACGATTTTTAATTCTACATGTATATTTAGTAGTCGCCGGCCGTAAACGTGGAGAGTATGAAGAGCTGATCACCTTTATCCATCCATGAAAGTCCCATTTCTTGTCAAGCATTTTGTATAAATTAATTCGTTTCACACAGTTGATCACATCTTGTTAAACTTCCTTGTCAGAGCATGAGCAACATCTTTCTGGTCACGGACGCGGAGGTATTGCAGGCAGGCAGGAACCTCAAAGCAAAAAAGGCGCCTGGCCCAGATATGATTCCGAATAGGGCGATGAAGCTGGCACTAGTGCTGCTGCCGACGGATGTCGCCAGGCTCTTCAACAAGTGCCTACATGAGGGAACGTTCCAGGAGAGGTGGAAGAGGCATCGGCTCTTATTGCTGGCAAAGCTGGGCAAGGCACTAGGAGAGGCGTCTTCCTTTCGTCCAATCTGCCTACTGGACACGATCGGGATGGTGTTTGATCGGGTGATTGCAACTAGGATAAATGCAGCCATAGAAGCAGCAGGCGGTCTTTCCCCGGAGCAATACGGTTTCAGGAATGGGAGTCGACTCTGAACGCCATCACAAGAGTGGGTAAAATCGCAGAGGAAGCCACTGCCGGATCCAGAGGAAAAAAGTCTTATTGTCTGGTGGTAATCCTGGACATTAGGCATTTGTTCAACTCGGCCGACTTGGGGCGAACACTGCTGCCGATAGTAGCCAATACCACCTTAGTGGGCTTTGCCGATGACGTAGCCATAGTAGTCGTAGCCAAGGAGCTCGCCGTGGTTGAAGTCCGTCCCAATGCTGCTTTCCAAGCGGTTGAGGCGTGGCTGGCCTTAAACTGGCGGCTCACAAAACAGAGGCTAGCGGAGACAGCCAGAGAGCAGGTCGGCGGGACCACGATAATGTCGCAGCGGTTTATCAAATACCAAGGTGCACAAGTAAAGAGCTACGTGCGAGGGGTGGAGGTAACATACAGGCTGTGTGCCATCAAGACCGCGTGCTCGTTCCGGAATATTTCGGAAGATGCGTTGATAGTTATCGCCCGGGAAGTGCCTCTCACGGAGGTCATAATGGAGAGAAAGAAGATCCAAGAAGTCTCGCAGGACAGAGCGGTAGCTCTAGGCTTATGGCCGAGTTGAAGGAGGCTGCCAGACGGAGAAGCCTGGAGACCTGGCAGGTTTGGTGAGACAGCTCGTCAAAAGGACGAGCTGGGTGGGAAGGCCACGCGGGCAGGTAGAAATCTACCTTACGCATGCGCTAAGTGGACAGGACTGCTTCCGCAGCTATTTAAAGCGCTTTGGCCACGAGACGGAGGACTGGTGCCCAGAGTGCAGGTCAGGCATAGTGGAGGATGCGCATCACTTCCTCTTCGAATCCTATCGTTTCGACCACGAGAGGCATGAGCTGGAGACCATTGCTGGGTCCAGGATCAGCGTTGAAACGCTGATGTTAATGATTCTGGGGCATAACCATTTGGCAAGCTGCAGCGGCGTTTGTAAATTGTTGTTAGTAACTACGGTTAGTGTTAATAAACCTTTGAATACAAAAAAAAATCTTCTAGTTCTTTTTCTTCTAGGTGAGGGATCCAATAAGATTGTTGAACAGCATTTATGGTTTTTTGTATAGCAAAATTACCTGCATTATGGTCTTTAACAATAACGTATTTTTAAATCGTTTTCGAGATTACTAGAAGACTATTGCCTATTGCCTATTCCTTTATAGACTAGTCCATCTTTCAGTTTTAATCCCGTTTAAGGAAAGCTGGCGAGAACTCCCATAATTGCCTTCAGCATCTCATATTATTCTGTGTATTTTCATGATATGAGCATAACATGATCGGGAAAGAGACTAAGGCAGTTTTAATCGTTCTACAGGATCGGTGCCACTTCAAACTCGAAATTTTGCAGATAAATAAGCCACTGTACTGCTCTTGGTACATTTACCTCTTGTAGAGTTTGATTGAACGCGGAGCAAACTGTTATAACCTTAAACCGCGAACTACTGCATTAATACTTCTGCAAGTCCGTCTTTTAATGCATCCCTGTGTAATTCGCTTTTTGGTACTCTATACTCTGAAATGTATTCATCTTTGGCTCAGCCATTTGAAAACGAACATCTTTTTGCAACAGGTAAGTCAGCGGGCGTGCCATCTGCGGATAATTAACGAACTACATTCTCGTCTGCAAAAAGTGACAAACGTTCAATCCAAACTGTCAAGTTGTTTCAAAAACGATTGCCATCTTTTTCAAACAATGCTTTTCTGACTTGGCGTGAATTATTGTTTCATCCATATATAAATGAGAATATCCTTGTACATCAGCTCCATAATCCGTGGTTTCAAAGCAAATAAAAACTGCCGGCAAATTCCGAAATCCAAACAAGGTTCTATTAGTTCGTAAGGTTCAGTTTTGGTAATGAACATAGATCCATCATTGTAAAGTACATCCCTTCTTGCAGCTTTTCGAAAAAATCGCCGTTTACAGAGACAGGAAAGCAGTCTTTCAACACCATCGAGTTCAGCATACAAAAATCCACGTCATCCTTTTTTTTGACATCTTTTGTTTTTGTTTATTTAATAAAGTATAAATCTTTTATTTATATGCTATACTTGTACTGAAATTGGGTGTGTTGTGTATCGGAAAAGAGGGGAATGATACAGATAGTGGAATGCAGTAGACGTATTTTAGTTTAACCAAAAACTTAGCTTTTAAGGCGCCGCCGGGATATGAAAACTTTTGCGGATCTTGCACGATGATTTACATTTACATACTATATTTGATTGAAGACATCACCAATGTCGAGTTCTTTGTGAATTTCCTTATTTCCCATGTACCACTTAGCACCGGTACCCGTACTTTGTAAAAGTGTGTTCTTGCCGCTACGCCGTATATGGCCAACCTATAGTGGCAGGATGGTCAAAAGATAAATTTGTACATGACGACTTTATCCGTCCTTTCGGCAATTGCGATTCTATTTGGTGAGTGACGAAATGGGATGATCACGCCATCCAGAACAATTCTCAGCTTGTCAAGGACCTCTGCTACTGAATCCTTTTAGTTCTTGATAAAAAAAATATAAAAAATCGTGTGGGTTGGTTCCTTGCAATCTCAATCTGTCTACTCAATGTCTGTATCGAATTTGTGAGAGGTCATCTTTCCATCTACGGTAACCTCAACCAAAAAGCACGGACACGAGATCCTTTTTTCCAGTCCAGAAGCCTCGCAAATCTTTCCAGAATGATATTGGGAATTTTGTTGAAGATGAATTTTTTTAAATATAGATACATCGACTAGAGTATCCACTAGACACTTCACTTTGACGTTATTGAAGGTGACTTTCTTGTGACTTGCACTGCGGATTACGTGCACGCCTCCTTGTTGTGTTCTGTCGTTGAGCATGGGATGCTCCTTCTTATTCGTCAAATTTCTTTCGTTCGGCTGGTACTAATTAGTTCCCTTCTTGGAGACCTCTTTAAACACCTCCTACTGCTTACGCATCTCTTTGAAAGACTTGCAACTGTAGAGAGTGTATTTGAAGTCGGTTCTCAGTCCGTCGGCGTACATCTATGCTGCCAAGTGCCGCAATCTTTCTCATCTGCAGAAGGTATTCGTGAAACACTTCAAGCTTGTTTTTTTTTGCAATCACAGAGCGGCTAATGGTATAAGCTATCGATTTTCTATCAATGGGTTGTAGCTGTAACGACTATAAACTTGAAATGCTGGTACAAAATGTTGACTTTTATAAAACCATTCCTTCGGTAAGGACATCTTAATTTCACTAATAAGTCAGGTTAACCCTTTTGATATAAAATTTTGCCAGCTTTAGATTGTAGGTTGAAATGGACAGTACGAAATTCAATCGATGCTATAAACCGGAATATAAAACGCTTTCACGTTGCTGTTTTCATATGCTTTCAATTTTCATACCTCTTCGCAAAGTGCCAGCATTCGTCGGGTACTTTCCAGCGACTGAAAAGAAAAAATTATTAAGGAAAGGTTAGTGTCAAATCTTACAGATAATATTTAAGATTTTTTATTATCATATAAAACTAGAAGTAGTAGTAGTAGAAGTTGTCTTTTGTTTGGTTTGATTTCACATGTGAGTGAGTAAAAGTATGCGTAATGTATAAATAAAGAACTTTTCTTATGGCGTGCATGTTTGCCGGTCGCCTACTGAAAGCGGCTCCGGCAATATGTTGTTGCATACCCTTCCACAGAGTTTGGTTTTAGAAGTTTCCATCAATACCATATTCATTTGCTAGCGCTTCCCAGTGTGCTATAAAGCCTGTGCTGCTACGAATAAGATGCTTCGCGACCTTTTTTGCTAGTCGTTCTCCGGCATTTCCATTACTTTGTTTATATATCTAAAGTGAATACAAAGAGTGTGGATGTATGCGACAGCAGTTTCCAAATGGATCGCGTACGATGGAGTGTTTCGAGGAAGTCTGAACATTTACAAGGGTATTATAAGTTAGTGCCAACCGAGAATGTATGTAACAGGCAGAAGAAGACATCTCCGACCCCATAAAGTATATATATTCAGCATCACCAGCCGAGTCGATTTAGCGATGTCCGTCTGTCCGTTTATCCGTCCGTGTAAAACAACAGATCTCAAGGATTATAAGAGCTAGAGTTACCAAATTTGGTGACAGCATTGGAATCTGTTGAACGCAGATCAAGTTTGTTTTAAAATTTGGACAAGCCCACTTGCGCCCTCAAAAATCATAAAAATCATAAAATAAGTAAAATAAGACATTTCCTGAAAATTTCAGTAAAATCGGATGATAAACTTGGGAGATATTACCAATAAGGTTAGAATTTTAACACACCGCCCTAAGGCACTGCTGTTGCAAGCTGTAGCCGACAGGTGGCGCATTCGATCCTTGGCCGTGCGATATAATGGCGCCAACTTCAGAAGAAATGACAAAAGAATATAGCAAGAAATTACAAAAAATAACATAATTCAAATTTTTTGACGCTGATCGAGCAGGTTTTTATTTGTTCCTATAAAATATATCATTCATATTTAAGTATGACATTAAATTATTCGAGAGGCGATTTATTTTAAGAAGTATCGAAGTAGACTATTATAATGTATGTACAATTTTAAATTGCCTTTTAGTGTGAAGCGCAATCCTTTAGGTACCGGGTATCTCACAGTCGAGCACAGTCGACTGTAGCTTTCTTACTTGTTTTATATAAAATCTGAAAAGTTTTTCTGCGGACTCGTGGCGTTTATATCCCTAGACCTCTGCAGCGTAGCGCATTATTTTCTGCGCTGTATCCGTGTAGATTTTGTACTTTTCACCTTGCAGGACTTGTTGTTTACCAAGTAGCTCTTTCCAAGTAGAGTTTTTGACCACTTTTGCGTCTACAAGCTTGGTTTGTAGTTTCCTTTCAAAGTTCACATTTTGTGTGAGAGTGACTCCAATGTATTTGGGGTTTCGTTTTGGGCCGGGCATCCTCTGCCATCCTTTATTACCATTACTTTGGTTTTCTCAGAGTTGATTTTTAGTCCCCATGCTGAGCTTAAGGAATGGTGTCGTCAATGGTGTCAAAAGCTGCTTTGAAGTTGATGAAGCACAACCCCGCCTAAACCCAGATTGATATATACTCAGAACATTATGTTTTTCCACCCAGTCATTTAGGCGCGTGATAACTATTGAGGCAAATATCTTCATAATCGCCGTCAGGAAAGGTATCCCTCTGTAGTTCGGTGGGTCGGTGGGATCTCCTTTTTTCAATATTGGAAACATTATGCTTATTCTGAAACTTTCCGGCGCCTGCTCTGTGTTCTATATTTTGTTGAAAGCAGTTGCTAGGCATGAGACGAAGTTTTCCGTCGTGATTTTTAGGAACTCTGCTGAAACCCTGTATATTCCAGGTGCCATGCCATTCTTGCTCTTTTGTATCGCTGCTTCCACTTTCGTTAGCGTTAACTTCTTATCTAGGTCTTCGTTGACTGTAATTGGAATCGCGAACAAGTGCTGGACGATCTGGATGCTCTGCTATAGTAGGGTTTTAAAATGTTGTGCCAGTGCGTTTGGCTCAGCCTTGATATGCAGTCCTTTGCTGGAGCCGTTTAGGCGTCTCACGAATTCCCAGAATCCTTTGCTGTCTCTCACATTGGTCACTTCAAGCTCAATTTTTGGCGGAGTCTATTTTTCCATTGCAGCTTTGGTAAAAGTTTCGAGGGTTCTTCGTGTTCAGTGTGCAGATCGAGACTAATGTCCATGGGCATGTGATCCGAAAAAGTTTCAGAGGCTATCTGAACATCTTTGACATGATCGTTAATAAAGCAATAGACGATCGTCTTCGCCGCCTGACCGCTTACGAAGGTAAAGTTTCCTTTCCGGTCACTTAAGGTTCTGCCATTTAGCGCTGTAAAGCTGTTGTCCTCGCATAGTTCAAATTTTTTTTCCCGTTGTGATCCACTTTTGTGTCAGTTGCAGCTCTGATGCAAGTGTCCTATTTCCCTGTGGCATCCGGTTTCGCGAGGTCACACTGATTATATTTAGGCGGTCATCCTGACCTTTAATCTGTACCATTTGAAGGCCATTGCTTTCGATAAATTTTCAGCCCCCTGTCGCCACTAGATCACCACTAGATTAGATGCCTTCCAGCTGACCAGCGCTGGCTCTCCCTCTTTCTGATATCATTACTGCAGGTTCCCATGATAATGTGATTTGGAAAGTAGCTTTCACATTGCAGCATATTTTGTTCTACAAAGGTTTCATACAGGAGGAACATTTGAAAAGAATTTATAAACTTAAAGAATTGTGCGTATATACGCTTATAAGCTAAACCTGCTATGTTGATATTAATACTAGTTCGTGGGCTTAAATGAACTTTGGATCTTTTTAGTTTTTTGTTTCGCTGTCTTTTCTTAAAAGGGACAAGTGGTCTTTGACCGTGTCCTCCAGATTGGTGCCTTATGTTTCTTTTAACTTGTTGGGTGCTGACTTGCCTTTGCAGGTTAGTCGTTGATCCGCATTGAATCTCATCCATTTGCCGCCTACGCATATTGAGTCATTTGTTACAAGCACCTTATGGGTGCCGCTTACTGCCGTCAACTCATTATACTCGGTACCCATAGGGTACATGGGTATTATGGGTTAGTGCCAACCTCTGTCCGTCCGTGTGAAACAACAGATCTCAGAGACTATAAGAGCTAGAGTTACCAAATTTGGTGACAACATTGGAATCTGTTGCACGCAGATCAAGTTTGTTTTAAAATTTGGCCACGCCCATTTCCGCCCTCAAAAATCATAAAAAACGTAAAATAATCTATACTCGTTATTTTCGGGTTAAAGTTAATTGATACAATAAATGAATAAAATAGAGCGGACGTTTCCTAAAAGTTTCAGTAAAATCGGATGATAAACATGGGAGATACTAGCAATAAGGGTTAGTGCCAACCTCTGTCCGTCCGTGTGAATCAACAGATCTTAGAGCTAGAGTTACCAAATTTGGTGACAACATTGGAATCTGTTGCATGCAGATCAAGTTTGTTTAAAAAGGTGGACACGCCCATTTCCGCCCTCAAAAATCATAAAAAACGTAAAATAATCTATACTCGTTATTTTC
>VNKF01006910.1:0-49978 GCA_008044355.1 Drosophila lacteicornis
TGTGGTCACTTTAAAACGTATTCGGAGAAACAACTGACGCTAAGCTTATAAGAAACGTTTAAAAAATCTAAAGAATGCCAAGGGAATATAAGCAGAAAGTTCGGGATGCGTGGCTCAAGAGTGCTGAATTCGAGACTTGGGCACGTAGAGACGAGACTGACGAAAGGAGAGTTTTGTGCAGTTACTGTAAATGCACTATAACAGCAAAACTGTCAGATTTGCGCGCCCATGCCATGACTAAAAAACATAAAAGTGCGACAAGCGGATTTGAACAATCAAACAAATTGGATTTTGTCACTTTGCCGATCAAGACGATGGAGCAGGAAGCAGCGCTGTGTTTATTTATCGCCGAGCATACATCGTTTGCTCAAATTGAGTGCTGTTACACATATACCGGAAAAATTTCTTCGTATGATAGGAACAGGATCATCGTATCAAAATCAGGAAGCTGCAAACATTGATGAAATCATGGGCATATTATAAATAATAATAAAATAATTAAATAACTACGATTACCCGCAATTATTCGGCAAAATATAAGCAAAAAATTGTTATTTTTAATTAGCCTTTTTTATGGCTTTTTTCTTATTTTTTTTGGCTTTTTTTTATGGATCTTCCCGTCAAAAACAGCTTTTTTTTTCGAGAAAAAGTTGGCAACACTGGCAGCAATCGCCACTCGCCCCACATCCCTCTATTCCTCCATCCAACTACCCCTCTGTCTCTCTCTTTCTCTCTGTCTCTCATTCTCTTTGTTGTTGACAGTATATATATTCTTGATCAGCATCACCAGCCGAGTCGATTTAGCCATGTCCGTGTCTCCGTCCGTCCGTGTTTAAGTAAAAAGATTAAATAAATTGATAGGTTTGTGCGGACGTTTTCTAAAAATTTGAATTAAATAGGGCGATAAACATGAAAGTTATTTAACTGTAAAGTTTCTGCGTATGCTTTGTTCTTCTTCTTTGTTGCTCAACATGTTCTGAGCTACATTTGTCAAATTTTTATATTTTTCCATGTTCATGTGCTATTTAATTTCACCCACAATGTTTTGGGTACCGGGTATCTCACAGTCGGTCACACTCTGCTGTAGCTTTCCTACTTGTTTTTATGTTGCGCCGCTCTCTCAGTACTTCGGCCTCATCTAGTAGCTCCCTCTCTCGGACTACGAAGAGTGTTTATAGGCAA
This sequence comes from Drosophila lacteicornis, assembly GCA_008044355.1. Taxonomy (NCBI): domain Eukaryota; kingdom Metazoa; phylum Arthropoda; class Insecta; order Diptera; family Drosophilidae; genus Drosophila; species Drosophila lacteicornis. Next base: position 1,183 of record VNKF01006910.1, read on the forward strand.
CGTGGGAACAGTTAAATTCGGGGTCATGATATTTGCTATAAAAATGTATCTTTTTGTACAAAAATAATTATTTTCGAAATTCAAATGTATTAATATATATTGTGTTTTTTTTTTATTTCATCAAAATATGGTTTAAGTTCAAATAGATTTACTGAAAACATTTGTAAATCATCTTGATAGAGGGGGTATTACATGATACATGACTGTATATTTTTGGGATTTCTGGTTTCCCTTTGTCTAAGAAATTAAAAAAGTCGTGAAATTTATTTGAAAAGTCCCATAAAAACAAACACTGTTCTTAGTTGGTGATTTACGGTGTGTTTGATGATCTAAACAGACTCATAAAAAGCTAAGAGAGACTATTGTTGTCATCGAATAACAGGTACTTTTCGTGTCCACCATATTCCTGATATTTTAGATCTTAGCATCATTTTCTTTTTGGCCAGTCTCCTTTTAATTGATTGTTCTTTGACACATTTCTGTTTTGCTAAGCTTTTCTTTAGTCATCGCCGCTTTTCCTGGTCATTTTAGTTGATAACAGTTTGGTTGCTGCTGCTGGTGCTCCTCTCATTTTTTTATTACATCAACAGCATTACGACATGAGCTGCATTCGTTTGAATCTGAATCTGTATTTCTTGCGCGAGAGAGAGAGGCGAGAGAGTGGGAGAGTGCAGCGTGTGTAGATTCACTTTTATGTGTTCTGCTGCTGCACAGTCAACATCTTTAACAGTTAGACTTGCATATATTCGCACCTTGCTAATTGTCGCCAGGTATATTCTTGCCGTTTCCAAATGCTCGCTGGGTAACCTATTTCCAGTTAACTTTTGTGCCTCCGTTTGCTACTCCACCTTTTGATATGTGTACAATGTCTGTACGTCTGTATGTTTATTTTTATGCTGTCGCCGTGTGTTCTTGTTGTTGTGTTTTTTTACCGTCTGCACACCGGTGCGTTTATGAGTGTGTGTCTGGCCTATGTGCAGACTTAGGCCACACACACACCCTAACGCAGGCCCAACAACAATCAGTGGCGTACGTCAGAGGGCTGATAACCTTTCCAGCTGGATTATCGATAAGTTAAATGAAAACCTTATTTTTTTTAATATTAATATAGAAGGGCCTTCCATTCCCTTTGATCTCTTGCAATAGTTCATAATATAAGAAAATAAATTAACTATGTTACAAGATCTCGAAATTGTATAAAGTAAGATCAATCGGAAAATCACTGCCTAATACCTAAGACCCCTTTTATGAATTCCTGCCTACGCCCCCGACTACAATACATACAGACGTCTGAATAATCCCCCACGGAAAACCGGCTGCCGACCCAACAACAATGCAACGCAGCTCTCTCTCTCTCTCTCTGCCATGAAGTGCAGTGGCTGAGGAGAAGGAGAGGTCGAGAGTTCCAGCTAACAGCCGCTCTCCCGGTGACTCTCTCGTAACATAACTGCTAATCGGAGTTCCCGCAGCATTATGTTAAATGGAAATCCTTGTTGAAGTCCTGGGCGTTGCACAGGATAGGTGGCGCCAATCGACCGAATCGTTAAATAAAAACTAACCGATGAACAATCAGATATGTATTAAAATAGTTAAGGACTGATATCTTTTATACTTAATATTATCCAACACTTTAAGAAATAAAAGAGTTATAGCCGAGAGACAACATGAATTTCCAATTAGGAGCATAGCTGGCGCAAATTCCGATTAGCAGTTCTGTTAGAATGAAAGTCGGCGGGAGTACGGTTCTCATCTTAACAGAGTTTTCTGTTAATCCGAGCAGAGCTCTCTTTCGCTGCCGAGGAAAGCCTCCCTCTGGTGGACGGCAGCCGTATATAAGAAGTGAGCAGCTGAGAACGAGTTTCAAAATTTTTTTTCAAGCAGCCGTTACACGACGGATGACGTCGAAAACCACTGAAAGAAAAAACTCGAAGTCAACTCCGTACCATGCAGCACCGCCGGCGCTGCAGCCTCCGTGCCTCAGAAAAAGCAGTCTGGATTTACAGTGGATAATTTGTTGATTTTCGGTTAAATGTTTTGTTTACTGTGGCGGAAATCAGTGGAAAAAATATTCACGAGGCCCCTTTGGTGTCTTACATGTGTAAAGGCCAAATACGCAAGGTTTTCATTTAAAAGAAATTAATTTTTGGTAAAAAAGTTTAAACGTCGACTGTGCGCGAGAGAGAACGAGAGCCCGAGAGGCAGAAGTGAGATAGAGGAGAGAGTCACCGCCACGCAAGTTATTCACCCCAACAACAACAACAACTGAAACGGTGTGGATAGAGAGAAAAAGAGCGGCGGAGGCGGAGGTGGTTCTCACGTATGCGCTGTGATTTTGTGATTGTGTTCGTGTGTGTGTGCGTGTGTGCTTGTGCTTGTGAAAGAGTGAATACAAAAGACAGAAATAATAATAATGAAAACACGATACAACAACAAAAGCTGAAAGCTACCGAAGAAGAATCAAAACCAAGAGCTGAAGACTGAAGAACTGGAGAGAGAAGAGAGCCGCCTGTCCAGTTAATTACAGAGCACAAAGCAAAGTAGAGAGGGAGCCCCAAAAACCAAACGCAACCTGGCTCTCTCGCTCGCTCAAATAGTTAAGCAGCGACGAAGAGGAAGAGGAGGAGGAGCGGCAACGGCCAAAATGATGATGATGGACACCATGGACACGTCCCAGTCGCAGCCGATGGACGTGGCGCCTGCCGTAGCTGTGGCTGCCACCACTGTGGGTAGTGCCGCTCTGGTGGACTTCACCGCCACCATGGTGAGCATGGCGGCCACCGCCGAGGCAGAGTCCGCCGAGAGCAACAACAACCACATCGACATGGCCGAGTACAAGGAGCATCGCAAGAACAAGAAGAAGAAGCGCGAGAAACGAGAGCGGGAGGCGAAGGAGGGCAAGGAGCACCGCCACCACAAGCACCGGGATCGGGAGCATCGCGAGCACCGTCGCCACCGGGACAGGGAGAGGGATCGAGAACGAGATCGAGAGGCGGGCCACCACCATCTGCAGCAACAGCACCACCACCATCATCCGAACAACAGCCAGCACTCGACCTCCGCCTCGTCGTCGCCCTCCTCTGCCAGCACCACCCCCTCGGCGACCATCGAGTACGTCGGCGGTTCCGCGTCCGCGTCGCCCTCCTACTTGGGCGGGGTGGGGGGTGGAGCGACGGTCGGCGGGGGAGGAGTAGGAGGAGCCGCCACCACGTATCCGCACAATTTAAAAATACGCTTCCTGCTTTCCGGGGTAAGACATCCTATCGACAAGACACATTCTCTGGCCAAGACACTCGCCCCCTGGATTCAGAAAACACGGCGCCAAAGGCATCCGTGCATTTGAACATCTGTCCCCGCCAATCCCTCGTATCTATTTTCGGAAATCCCTGGAAGGCTGTCTTCCATGTCAACCAGAAAGATTTGTAGGAAACGTGCAGCTCTCAAAGAAATTCCCTAGTATATGGAATGGGGTGTCAAGGAGTAATACATTTTGAAAGAATTAATGTATATAATATTAGAAAACAATTCACCTTTTTATACCCGGTACCCATAGGTGCCAACCGAGAATGTATGTAACAGGCAGGAGGAGGTATCTCCGACCCCATAAATATATATATTCTTGATCAGCATCACCAGCCGAGTCGATTTAGCCATGTCCGTCTGTCCGTCCGTGTAAACAACAGATCTCAGTGACTATAAGAGCTAGAGTTACCAAATTTGGTGACAACATTGCACGCAGATCAAGTTTGTTTTAAAATTTGGCCACGCCCACTTGCGCCCTCAAAAATCATTAAAAACGTTAAACAAGCTATACTCTTTATTTTCTGGTTAAAGTTAATAAAATGAATAAATGAATAAAATAGAGCGGACGTTTTCTGAAAATTTCAGAAAAATCGGATAATAAACATGGGAGATATTAGCAATAAGGTTAGAATTTTAACACACCGCCCTAAGGCACTGCTGTTGCAAGCTGTAGCCGACAGGAGGCGCATTCGAGTAGCTTTCTTACTTGTTTAAACTACAAAAAGTTAACTGCAAAAATTATTAGTTTCTCATGACTTTAAGTGCGGGTTCTCTGTCGAACATCGATCTTAAAGTTCGGTGCCTTAAACAACAGATTTTATTTCCTTACTTTTTCTATATGACACATTTTAGTTAACAGAACTAATATTTATAATTTACATTTAAGATTTAGATTTCTTACACTTTCCGACTTTTCAATAGATCAAGCAAAACAACAGCTTATCTAACCGTGATATTTGATCTTTAATTTGTTGTGTTTAAGAACTTGCTGAAGAAATTGATCCATCCGCAAGGGGCATACTTGTTCTATGTGATTGATCGTTCCATTGTTTCCCTTGAAGTCGAGGTATTGATTCAGCCATTGGGATTCTTATTTAAATTCCCTCCAATTCCGTCCCTCGTTATTTCCAATGCAACCCCCATATCTTGGTCCTGACACTCTATCAATAATTTAACCGCATTACGGCGTTTTAGGAGTGCAACGCACAACGTGCAACACATGCACCTGCAGCGCGGTGAGAGCAGCCACCTGTCGTGCATGCTGGCTGAAAAAAAAAAATAAACTGAAGAAATGCTGAGGGGGGTGAAGACACCTTCAATTATGTCGGACTCCGCCCCTCGCCCGCATCTCCTGCCACGACTTTTCCTTCTTCCTTCCTTTCACTCCTTTCAATTGGCTTAAATCGCATATATCAAAGTTGTGACACATGATGCTCGATTATTGATTAGTGTAAGTGCCATTAAGGGCGGTCCTAGCCCCCACTCTCGCTCCGTGCCTGGACTACGTGATCAACTCCGATAGCCAGCTAGTCGAGGGGATTCCGGGCAGACAGCTGTTCGCCTTATCCTTTCCTCCTTTATTTTCACAGAGCCTGCGAGAGACGGCAAAGAAGCACATCCCAAAGGCAGGCCGGTTTCGCCGGCTGCTTCGGCGTATCCTTGGGATATCGCATTGTGTCCTGCGCCGGGGCCAGGTCGCTGCTTTTTTCTGGCCTTGTGCAATACAATCAACATGGCACATTTGCTCCTAGTTTACGACAGCTGCCGAGCACACATCTTTCTCGCTCCCTTGTTGTCTTATTCTCAGCTCCTTCCTCAAAGCTACCCTTACTTTTTCGTACTTGTACTGGCTGTTGCTTCCTGGCGGCTGATTGATCCTCGGTTCGATCTCGTTACAGCTGCTGGACTCGGTTCCCAGGTAAGCCAGCTTGAGTTGTTGTCCTGTCTTGGGATCTGTGTGTTTATTCACCTTTCCTTTTGGCTCTCATCATGTTTTTTCTTTTTTTTTTCGCTCGCTCTCAACTCTTGCTCTAATTGTTATTTGAATTGCCATATATTGTATTCCTTCGATTTCCCTCCAATGCGGATTAAGTCTTAAAGAATGCACATGTATGCATACATATCCTTTAAATATACAGATCCTTGGCTACATATTGTACTTGTTGACCTTTCGTAAATATTTTTTATAATCTGGGTTAGATTCTGAGCTAAGATTTGGTAGATCATATCGAAGTTCTTTGTTCTCCAAGTAGACTCTCTGTTGAAAAACCTGAGAAGTTCTCAAATTTATTTGCAATTTGAATATAGTATGCTTCAAATTTCTATAAATATAAAATAGATGTTCCGGAAACTGATTATTTTCATGTAAAGTAGATTGATATAGGTAATAATAATAGCAAGGGGAGAAACTAGTGGAATCTAATCAGAATAAATTCCAGAACCTCTCTAGGATTCTAGGATCCCATTGTGTGAATGTTCTAAAGTGGAAATATTTAATGTGGTTTCCGCTTATTCCGCTTTATTACAAACTTATCCCATTTCAGGCCTATTCCTATTGGTGGCCCATTTTTCTAATTTCTACGCATACTTTAAATGTTAAATTGTTATCGCATTATCTCCTTTTCCTATCTAATCAAGCAAGAAGCACTTGCCAAAGTCCCATTCTTTATTTCCTTTGATCCCTCAATTATCTCCTAGCTAAGAAGATATTTGTAAGTAGTTGCTCCTCTTCTAGGAATTCCGCTCCATTTGCTTCGGTCTAAGCCTTAATTCAATAAAGGATGTCTTCAGACGCTTCGTTTTTTTCAGGGAATCTGAGAAATTCCTTCCTTTGATTTCGCTTTCTACCAGCGACAGCCAGCAACACTTCCTTCCTCCTGCTGTTTGCCAAAAAATAACGTTCAATTCAATTTGAATAATTCGATCGTTTATTTGACGACGACGGCTTGTTGTTTGCTCGGATGATTTTACTTCTTATTTTTGCAAAAGTTTCTCCGCAAAGGGGACAAGGACAACCCTTTTTATTGTTTGCTCGCGAAGGGTAGGAGTGAGCCCACAGATATATGTACGTAGCAGCGCAGACACGCTAATATAATATTTATAGTTGGTATTTTACTTCCGGCTGTCTCGGCTTGGCTCTCCTTTTATTGAATTGAATTTGTCGCACAATGGAAATAAAATTGAAATGTGCCGCAGAAGCGGTTCCCAAATGCAAAGCACGCTCAAGTTGTCAAAAAAAAAAATATATGTATTGTATATATAGCTTAGGGGTTGGTTTATGTGCTATCCTGACTCCAGCTCATGATTCAGGCCATTAGCTGCAGCAACAGGATAATCACATTTCGGCAGCTGGCCTGCAGGAAAACAAAAAGTAATAAGAGAATGAGGGTTAAAACCCAAAGCGGGAAGCTTCCACAAAACACACAGGACTTGACCATGAAAAGGGATTAACTAATGTTCCAATTACAAAATACTCGAAAACCACGCTAGAATTCTCTTGGTTACACTAAAACTTTTATAGCTTGTACACCCAAAAAAATCATCATATAACCTATACGATTGTTACATGAATTCTATACTCTTGAGTATGAACTATTTATTAATAAGATGCTTATCAATTTAATACTACGAAAGTATACATTTTATACTCAAATGCACCAATATTTCATAATAAAATACACAATTGAAACCATAGAGTATAAAAACTAAACTTTGGAGTATACATTTGATAGTTTGAAGTATAAAATGTATACTAAACTCGATATACTGCTTGAGTATACTTTTAAGACAACGCGTAGAAAGGTTAAACTCTTGTTTTTTTTTTTTGGGTGTACTTATTTGAGCTGACATATCTATATAACCCTATTATTTGGGCGTTAAAAAATTACATTTCGATTAATCTAACAGCTTTCAACTTTCTTTCAGTTTGTACTTGCAAATTATATAGTTATTTCTTTGAGTCAAACTACTAATGGAAAATCGATTGTATTGGAAGTTGATCATTTTAAATTATTAGACAAAAATAAACATTTTTAATTTTTCTTTTTATTAAGAAATCCATAGAAATTTCAAAAAGCTAGACAAATGTTTTAATATTTACAAGATTTCAATTTGTGTGTTCCAGATACATGTATTTAAATAGTACCTGCTATCTTTTTATCCATGGGATTTTAAATTTTAAAGTTCTTACCAAATCGAATAGTATGAAATCAATCAACTACCCATCAATTTAATGAGGCATGAAGCCGAAAGCTCGGTTTCGTGAAATCTTGAATGTTTCGGAGCAACAGGCTTCGATAATCCCAAATAAACGGGATTTCCTATTGGAAAAAACACCATCAAGGTGGCAACGCTATTCATAGGTTTTTCTTTTGGTCTGTTTTCGGTCGGTCTACGTGACCGAACTACAATGTGTGTGAGCGGTTTGTTGCACCCCAACCCCGAAATTAAACAACAAAAACTCCGTTTGAGGAGGGGAATCGAAGAGAGAGAGAGAGAGAGAGAGAGAGAGGCAACAAGACAGAGAGAGCGGGTGGCTTGTTGTTCTGGCACTGCTCTCTCCCAAACTGTGGGCTTTGCTCTCTTTATTGTTGTTTTTTGTGCATTCTGTGCATGTAACATTTGTTGCCCCACACAATTTTTGTATATGCATGTACGTTTGTATGTTTATTTGTATGTACATATGCATAGAATGGGCTTGCATATGGCAGCATACATATGCCAAGCCGAAACCACAAAGTACAAAAAGAAAAACAAAAGCAGCGACGTGAAAACTCGCCCAGCATTGCAGCAACATTTGTTGCAGCTGCATTCTTGTTAAGCTCTGACTCATGTGCGTTTTCCGTTGGTTTTTTTTTATGTTGATGCGCAGCAACATCAGCGATAAGAGCTTTTTGAGTTGCATTAATGTGCAGCCTTTTTTGTTTTTCGTTTTATCTAAATGGAACACATGCTGCCGAGAATCCCTATTTCCACCACACTCTCTCTCTCATCGCCCATTCCAACCACCAACAACAACCACTGCAAAAAGTGGTTCCCTGTGATTTAACAGCCTGTTAGTGCCACTGTTAGCGAAGCGCTGGTCTCTGTTGTTGGTTTGTGTTTTTTTCCTTTTTTTTGTGTGTTTATTATTCTTTTGCCTTTTGATGGCGTTGTAAACATGTGTTTACATGTCTCACTATCCAACCGGATGTTGCTAATGACCACAGAGCTAAAAAGCAAATCAGAAGCGAAGCAAACACAGCACTATGCGATATGTTTCAGACCCACGGGGTGTATACACTCGACTTATAAGCACATTTAAGAACAAATACATCTAAGCCCAACTTTATGCCAAAAAACAGGCAGATATGTATGCACATTTGTATCTGTTCAACTACACCCAAAGAAAAATCGTCATAGAAACTATACTATTGTTACATGAATTCTAAACTCTTGAGTTTTAAAAATTTCTTAATAAGAAGCCTATTAATTTGATACTAGGAAAGTATACATTTTATACTCATCTGCACCAAGACTTCAGAATAATCACTAACGCGACAAACAGAAAAGCACTAAATTCCAGCTAACGCGATATGTCATCGAATTTTCGATGTAGGTTCGTATAAAAATAATACTCGAAAATACACAACTGATACTTTGGAGTATAGAAATTATACTTTGTAGTATGTATTTGATATTTTTAAGTATAAAATGTATACTAAACCCGTTATACTACTTGAGTATACTTTTAAACCAACGCGTAGAAAGGTTAAACTCTTGTTTTTTTTTTTTTTTTGGTGTACAGTTCAAAGCCTATTTCGTGCAACAATTTGAGAAAAATTGCCAATGCCGCTAAACTAGCAAAGATATCTTGAAAATTTAAAAATAGTATTTTAGATCAACATTTGATCTATACAAGTCACAGTTGTGACAGTTATTAAAATCAATGACGTTATATAATTCAAATGAGAGAAATGCTTATAAAGTGTGATTTACAAAGTAACATGGTACTGTGAGTAGTTTGCTTTGGAACTGGTATAAAGACATGGCTAGATCAACCTGTCTGGTAATACTGACAATAATATAATAAAAGGTTTACAATAATAAAATAAACTATCTGCACATCTTGAAGTAAAACCTAGTACTTTCTTATCTTCTTAGTTATTGATATTTTGTCCTTTATTGATAAGAAGAGATTAAAATTCCTCAAACAACAATAAATTCTTGTCTTTCACAAAAATGAATCTCAAATGACTTTCCAAGGTGTGTGGCCACATAAAGATAGCAATTATATTTCACAGAATAACCAGCAAGCAAATATAGGAAAGAAATTTAAGGTCTAAGAAGTAAATCTAAATTAACTTTTTAGAGAAACCAATCAGGGATTTTTGATTTATTGTATTAGATTTTTAATGTTTCTCAGATTACATTTAATCAGTAATGTTATAATATATTTTGTTATTTAAAACAAACTCGGATCCCAAAGTATATTTAATACGTTGACGTGTTTCTATTCCAATTATATTTAGAAGACCTTTCTACAGTAGTTGTACTTACAAGTTTATAAGTTTCCAACTACTTAGTAAAGTCGTCTCCCCTTCAATTGCATAATTCGTAATATAAACTTGAACTAGCCACTTTTGATGATAATTGCGAGCTTTACAGTGCTTATCGGCCTGAAGCATTTATGGTTTTATCAGCTGGTGTTAGTAGAAGTAATAGTTACTTGTGTGAATCACAATCCAAGTAGCCACATACTAATTTACCACTTCCGCCTCCGTTCCTTTCGCCCGCAGCAACGCACCGAGCTCAGCCCGCCGACTCACCAAACATCCGCCACCGCAGAGGTAAATGCACCGCTGGCCAGCTCAACAAGTGCGTCCATTGCGGTGACGACGAGTGCAACGGCGGCGACCACAGCAACAGCCTCTCCAGTGTCGGGCAGCACTACCTCAGGCGGCAGCGGCAGCGGCAATGCTGCAACCTCCGCGGGCAGCGGCAGCAGCTCCGGCGGAATGGCAGCGGGTGGTGGAGCAGCCCCCGTTGTCGGAGCCGGCAGCTATTCAAAGACAGAGACGACCAAGTCGAGTGGCACCGCAAGTGGCGGCGGAGGAGGTGCCGGTAGCAGCAACAAGCACAACAGCAGTAACATCAAGGAGAGCGGCAGCAGCCAGCAGCCATCGAGCGGGAGCAGTGGCAATGCACCCAGCTTGTATGTCTCTGTGCCGCTGTCGACAGCCAATGTACCTGGAATCAGCCTGCCCGCCAACAGCACCAGCAGCAGTAGCACAAATCCCAGCAGTGGTAAGTTTTAAGGAGGAGTTGCGGAGGAAACTCTGTCTTTGACACACTTAATTGGGTTGCTTCTTCGAATTTGCCGCAAACAAAATAATTATAAAAATGTACCCTGTTTTTGTAGAATCCCATGTGACAGCCTCGCGGGGCAGTGGGACCCCATCGCAGCAGCAGCAGCAACAGCAACAGCATGGGAGCCTCACGGCGATGGGTGGGCCTGGAGCTGGAACTGGAGCTGGAACTGGAGCGTTTCTTACCGGCGCCACAAGCGGTGGTCCGAACAGTGGCTCTGCGTCGGTCATTCAGCACCAAAGCGGAAAGTCTTCGCCGGCCTTGGGCGGAAACCTAGTCAGTGGCAATAGCGGCGGCAGCATCATCTCTGCCAGTGGTCCTCAAATCGTCACCGGCGGCAACCTTACTGCCACCACCACAGAGAGCGGCAACCTGAAGATCAGCTACGAGAAGCAGACAACGCGGGTGCAGCAGCTGCAGGAGCAGGAGGCGCCACCAGCACGTCGCAGCAGGTATGTGTGTGGTTAAGGATGCTGACTAAATTCGACGCCTGTGCTTTGCTCCTGCTTTTATTTTGTTTACGTACTTGATCTCATATAAACATATAGTACATACATCTATATATTTTTACACCCTTTGTTTAATGTGTGATCCTGTTGTTTTGTTGCTGTGCGTGCGGCGTAGTTTATTCAAAAACCCTTGTTTTTTTACACAAAATGTTACCCTTTGTTTTTCGTTTCTTTTTTTATGTAAGGGATTCAGGACTTTTATTGTTTCATTCTATGAAGATATGGCGGCTTACGGGTATTATTTCGGCAGGAATATATACACAAGTTTCATAAGGTTAATAGGTTTTGCTTTCATTTCATCTTTCTTTGGTAGTTGTTAGGCCTTAAAAAGGACCATGATTTGATTGCCTGCAAAGTTGTATTCTTTCCGATCTCACAGAGTATAAATCTATTGAGTTTTCACCACAACTCACCACATCATGTGGGCTGCCGTCATTACCATTTCACCAACAAGTCAACAAGTCACCTTATTCACCTTATTTCCTTTAATAACTTGTGTATATTCTTTATGTCTTTCCGATCTCATACAAATTAATATTCTTTGAGTTTTCACCACAACTCACCTCATGTGGGCAACAATTCACCTTATTCACCTTATTTCTTTCCGATCACATTGAGTTGATAGCCTTCGAGTTTTGACCACAACACCCCATGTGGGCTAAAGATGCCGTCATTAAATTTTCACTTTAGTCACCTTATTTCCTTTAAGAACTTGTTTATTTGTTTTTATGTCCAAGCCAAGTTGAGAATCATAATCAAAAGAAATTGAGCGATCTATAAAGAAAAACACTCTTCTCTTTGTCTCTCTCTCTCTCCCGTTTGCTTAATGTCTTCCCATCACACCATACTATAAATGCTCACCTTCCACACCCATTCAACCCACCCACATTCAACACACGTACTTAGATCGCGCTCCGGCGAGAGTGGCAGTAGTCACCACCATGCCCACCATCATCAACACCACCACACCACCCACCACAATAGCCACAATAGCCACAGTAACCACAATAGCCATCATCACCAGCAAACGTCACAGCAGCAACAACAACAGTCGCACCAACAGCAGCAACAGGCGCTGCACTCCTCCTCCACTGCCGCCTCACCCTCCTCCTCCACCTCCACCTCTACCTCCATTTCCTCATCCTCACTCTCGAGTGCCAGTGCCTCGGCCACGTCCGCCAATCCCAAAGCCACCTCGAGATCGGGCAAGAAGCGCGGTGCTGCTGCCAGCAAGAGCGATGCTGCTGCCACTGCATCTCCGGCAGCAGTGGCAACAACGACCACTGCCGAGAAGCAGAGTCGCCACAGCTCGCCCCACTACAGTGGCACGGTGCCCACACCGCCGCCGCCGCCACCCGCCACAGCGACTCCAGTGGCTTCCTCACCTGTGGTGATGCTGCAATCGCTGTCCTCGTCCTCGATTGATTCTCCGCCAGCAACGGCCACAAGTCGCAGTACTCGAAACAATAACAACAATAACGGCAACAATGCGAATCACAATGGCGAGCAGACCTCCTCGTCCTGCTCATCATCGTCGTCCACCTCCTCCTCGAGCGGTGGTGGCGGCTCCAGTAGCGTGGCCACTGGATGTGTGGTGAATCTTGCGGACTCGCCGGTAAACATGTCAGCTTCGAGCAACTATCGGGGCAGCAGCACCAATGCCAATGGCAGCCAAGCCAACAAGCCCCTGAACAAGAAAATGCTGCGTGCCCAGCAGACGCAGCTGTATCAGCAGCAGCAGCAACAGCAACAGCAGCAGCAGCAGTATGCAATCCCTGCTAGAACAAACTCTCCTCCACCCACCAATCTCAGCCAAGCCCCCCCAGCTACTCCCAACTCCACAACTAGCTTTAAGCACTCGCAGCAGCAAGTACAGCAGCAGCCAGCGTCATCAGCACAGAGTCAACAGCACGAAGACCTTGAGATTTTACAATTCACTAATTCGAGTACCACTCCTACCCCTTCTTCGACGAAACCCTCCAACAGAACGCCCGATCTCAGCCAGGCCCAGACCCAGACCAGCTCCTCGTCATCCGCCGTGCCAATCGCTGTGACAACCGCTGCCTTGGTCACGCTAAGCAGCAACCAGCTCCCGCTCAGTTCGATGGCCAGCGGCGGCGGCGGCCTGAAATTTACGTACGAGAGTCAAGTCCAGTTGGATGTGCCCATGCTGCCGGTGAGCGCCATTAAGGACTCGCCGCCCAGCTCGCCCGGCTCCGAGACTGGATCCGTCATGCACACGGCAACGGCAGCAGTTAGTTCCCTAACTGCAGCGGCTCCGACTTCGGCGGCAGCAGTCCAGCCAGGAAATGTCCGGAAACGTGGACGCAAGGCAAAGGACTCCACGATAGCAGCAGCGGCAGCGGCAGCAGCAGCAGCAGCAACTGCAGCAGCTAATGCTTCCAGCAACCTTCAACAGGATCTCAAAGATGTGCGCATACTGCAGAATGGTGCAAGCAATCCGGCCAGCAGCAGCACACCCACGCCGCCAGCCACCCCCGTCGCCACGTCTACGGCTACTCCTGGCAGTGGGACGGCCAGTTCGTCCATCATTACGCACACGGCCGCCCACATGCTGGGCAACCAGCTGAATCCCAATAGCAGCGTGGCCCAGAAGCTGTCCGAGCAGCTGCACATGGAGGTGCAAGACCACTCGATCTACACGCCCGACTCCCTGAACTCGCAGTACGCCGGAGTTCCATTTCCTGGCAAGCAGGTAAGAAGAAACTCAACATAGCATCTAATATCTAATATTAAAAACTTCATTAATTAGAGTTTTCATTGGAGGCTTGACAGAAATCATAGAATTTTACCTAAATTTCAATGAGAGATTAAAGAATTAATTGCTCATTAATTGACAAACCCGATAGGTCTACCAAAAAATACCAGCCAAAAAATGGAAACTTGTGCCCTGTATTATAGCCGCATAATTAATGAAGTTTTTAATGTAGTGTCATAGCCGTATAAATAGTTTTTGAGATGAGCCTTGTTTCGCTTGCAATAAGATTTCAACATGACCTTTCTTCGATCTTCTCCTACCCGCAGCGCAATCTGAGTGTCGCCTCCAATAATGCCGCGACCACGCCAGCGCCGAATCCCCTTCAATCAATGTTCAGCGGAAGCGGCATTAACGTCAATATGCCCATACCGCAGAGTCTGGAGCAATTGCTGGAGCGCCAGTGGGAGCAAGGCTCGCAGTTTCTCATGGAGCAGGCGCAGCACTTTGACAGTGAGTATGAGTCGCATTTCGGGAGCGCCAAGTGTTGGCCCAGGGATTAACGCTGGAATTGTTGCCTTACAGTTGCCTCGCTGCTGAATTGCCTGCACCAGCTGCAGAGCGAGAACCTGCGGCTGGAGGAGCATGTGACCAGCTTGATAGCTCGCCGGGATCACCTGCTGGCCGTCAATGCCCGCCTGCAGATCCCATTGAGTACGATCAGCAGCAGCAGCAGCAATGCCAAGGCTGAGGCACACGGTAAGTAGAGAAGGAGCCGAATTCGCTATTGTTCTTGGTGTCGGCCAACACTCTCTTGGCAACTGGAGGAGAAGTCACCACACATGCCACCACTCTCACAAACTGCCACTTGATCACAGACCAAAATTCGCATTTAACTCGTTATATTTTCCATTTTCTATTTTGTTTTTAATGTTTGGAATTCCTTGTACATATTATATTCGATTGGAATCCTGTTCAGTCTTAGTCCTAAGTGACTTAAGTTAAAATGTCCCCAACACTGGTTGCAGAACGGTCCCTGTATAAAAGCAAACATGTACATAATATATGCAAATAAATGACTGTCCGATAATCGTTCGAAATATTGCATTTATCGACATTTCTTTTTATACTACGGCATGCTTTCTTCTTTATCATTATCGACCCCGACCCCCGACCTACACTTTTAAGTTAGTTCTACACTTATGTATTAACGGCAAAATATATACAACTTAATTATACTTACTTATATTATGTAACAAATGATTATTTCCTTGGCCAAGTTAATATTTAGTTAAGTTAAGGCTAATCTCTTTCCGATTTTATTTATTTGAGAAATGAATAAAATGTTTAATTATTAAACAAGCAAAGCAAACAAAAATTCTAAATTTATTTTCCTAAGTTTCGATTATTTCTCACCTGGGTTTGAAGGTTATTCTAAGGTTTCTTAAGTTTATTGCGTTGTGTTGCTGTCTGTTGCATGCCGTGGAGAGAAAACTCACCCCCCACTCGCACACTCGCACACACGCCCCACACCTCACACACACTCGCACTCTCCATAAAAAGAAAAAAAGCTGTAACCACTAATACCACACACACAACTCTACTGGCGATGGAACCACCAACCGGGCGCACTCACAATCTAACCAACAATATGCTTACAAAAGCCGCCATGTCAACAACGATCTCAACAACAACAGCAACACCAACAACTTGTACATCTCTTGTCATTTCCACACTAGCTCCCAACACCTCCAGCAGCAGCAACACCAACAATAACGGCAGCAACAGCAACAGCAACATCGGACTTGCCAGCAACCTTAGCGCTCTCAACGCCGCCACTACGATCGCAGCGGCAGTTTCTCTGGCCACCACAGCCATCAACACCACTATTCCCACCATGGTTAGTAGCCGACCCACCGTGGCGCCTGCCAGTTCCAGCGGTGTGCTCGACTACCGTGGAAACAGCGCCACCAATAGCAGCAGCAGTAACAACAACAACGGTGGCAGCAACTCCACCAACAGCAGCGGTAGCAGCAACAGTATCATCGGCAACAGCGTGAACAGCAGCAGCAATTCAGCCACATCTTCAAATGCCAGCAGCGGAACCACTTCAACGACACCAATGTCCATGGCCGGCATGACAATGACCAATGCAGCCAGCATGGGACTAAGGTGAGTGTTTCCCCCAAAAGCAGGAAGTAAAAGCAAGAAAGATCCATCTGTAGAGAGTTTACAGAAACTGGAGAAGTGCTAGATCCAAAGACATATTTCTTCACATAGTTGTAAGCTTAGGAAGGGGGATAAATACCAGATAACCGAAACCTTGGAGCATCTTATCTGCAAGTGCCCCGCCACCCCATCACGATCAAGGAATAGATACCTTGGCGTCGCGGTACTGGCATCGCTTGAAGATGTCTCCAAGAGGACGCACGGCGAACTACTTGCCTTTGCGAAAAATACCCCAATCCCTAAGGACTTTGAAAGTTCTTAAATAATCGTCAAATTCATACAAACCCATCCGGACAACTAAGGGCTATATTGGTCTATAGAAGGGACCGAAAGAACCTATTAGCTTAGCAGACTCGTTGCATGCATTGGAGAAGATTTGAACCATTTGAGCCTAAATTTGTTCGAAAGATAAAATAGGACTTTATTTTTTATAAAGTATTTTATTTATTTTAAGTAAATGTAAGTAATCGTTATTATGGAAAGAATTTATAAGCTGTAGTACCCGAAGTGGCAACTTTCATTGTCGAAGATCAGTGTCCAATTTGGGTAGCGATACCCAATGGTAGATCTGGGATAAAATCGAGTCTCAGTGCATCGATTTTTTTTTTCGATGTTTTAGAAAAAACCTCGATTAAATCGAAAAGAAAAATATTTTATTTTTTTTTAATTTATAGAAATTAATTCATGGAGATCATATACTGATACATATAAAGAGCAAACCAAAAATACATTTCTTTAATATAAATAAAGAAAATGTATAAGTCTTTAAAACATAAATAACGAAATAATTCGATTTTATAACATTGAAAAAAAATTAATGATTTCATTTTCAAAAGCCATTGATGATCCAAAAGATGAATGGTTCACGATACATCGATTCTGCCAAATTAGAATCGATGTTGGACCGAAAAAAAAGAATCGATAGTATCGATATGGGAATCGATTTTTTTCCCAGCTCTACCCAATGGGTATCATGAATTCGATGATTGACTTCAAGAAGTACGCTGCAGATGTTAAGGCCAAGATAGCATCTAATGAACTGAAGTCTTCTATTTGAAAAGGTCGAAGCAAAGTATGGAAGACCTTTTCGCAGATAGTTGATCAAAATGGCTTAAAGAAGAATGATGTAGTGGTGTGCAACAAGTGCCAAAACATCTATAAGTTCGAGAAGAGCACGTGCAGTCACGTTAAACACAAACAAGAGATATGTATATCAAATTTTTTCGGATTATTTACAACGTATTCAGAATAATAGTTCACAATCCTTTATAAGAAATGAAATTAAAGCACATAAAAACATTGATATAGCTTGCAATGAGGACTTCAATGTTCTCAAATGGTGGAGAAATAATAATTAACAATTTGAATTGCTATTTAAGGCCAGTTGGAAGCTTTTAGCCATTCCAGCAAGCAGTGCAGCTTCCGAATACTGTACAACTCTATACTAAGTACTTACTGAGTTTATACAGGACCGGAGTACATGCTTTCAAAACGCACTTATTGGACAGTTTCAAAAGTTCGCGAGCTTCTCGCGATGGTCAAGGAGCGAAACGTCTTGAAGATGCTCAATGATAAGATCATTTTGTATTCATGCAGGTCTCTAATGTGTATCACTAGAATTTGTACCGGGGAGGTTGCTATGTATTTGCTATAGCTTCTAGACTGGGGCTGTTTGCTGTCGCTTAATCCAAACTGTTGCATTACTTGTGGGCACATTGCAATGCTGTGGTTGTAATCCCTTCAGTGCGGAACTCGTCACATAAAATAAGTTCGAAGAGATTCAATTCCCACTGTACTCTCTGTTTTGTGTGCTTTGCGCTCGCCTTCTCCGAGCTTTCTTCTTAGTTGCTATAGATTGAACATATTGCTTATGAAATAATTTATAATTAGCACACCTTTACTTTATAGACACGTTTCTGCGTACAACAATGCTGGCAACAGCAACAGCAACAGCAATAGCGGTGGCAGCAGCATCAACGCCAACAGCAACACCCTGCATCATCAACATCACTCGCAGCATTCGTCGCATCCGTCGTCTCATCCTTCCCAGCAGCAGCAGCATCAGCAACACGCACAACATGTGCAGCACCAACAGCAGCAGCAGCACCTGCATCAATCGCACCACGCCACCAGCGCCGCTGTGGCGGCTGCCCATTTGCTGGGCGTGGGAATGAGCCTGGGAGCTGGCGCTGGAGGCGGTGCTGCCGTTGCTGGCATTGGACGAGGTGGGTCAGCAGCAGGGACTGCAACAGCAGCGACAACCACAACTACTTTTTCGACAACAGCGGGCACGGGCACGGGCACGCACCACCACCCACACCCACACCCACCACACCAACATCCTAGCATTCAGATTCAAGTGGGTGGCGGCGGCGTTGGCGTTGGCGTTGGCATTGACGATTTAAGTAGCACCTCTTCTTCCTCCTATGCGGCGCACCACGCGGCGCTCTACAGCACGCATCACCAGGTAGTTGTGAGTGCGTGTGCGAGAGCGTGTTCCTCTGTGTGTGTCTGTGTGTGAATTGTGATTGTTGGGAGCAAGTCCCTGCTCCAGGACACGGACGATGAGAGAGTCCATTATAATCGCCATATAATGCCTGTTGTTTGTGCATTCATTCACCTTTTGATTTGCGTCATGCATCCACATGTCTCACCATCTACGCACTCACTACCTACTCATTCAATCAATCAATCAATCAATCAACCAATCAATCAGACAACTCAGCGCCCGAAGAAGAAATTTTAATAACACGCACAACCAACACACAACGAATTCCAAGTCATACGCTTTGCGCCCATCTTGTTTCATTATAAATATCCCATTTCTGCCATTTCTGGAAATTGTTTGTTGTTTTTGTGAGAGAGAAAATATCAAGCCATGTTGGTTCCGAACCCTGTCGTTTTTGTCCCTCAAACGATTGCCCCCACTCATTCATTCAAGCTTTCTGCTACTTGCAGTCCCAACTAAGGCGCGACGATAACCTCCAAGCCAAAACCAGCTGAAAGTCGTACCGTGAGCAAATGCAACAGCCGAGAATGAAGCAAGAGTCCCTGGCCAAACGGGGAGGCTGTCGCCACAACATCAACAACAACAATAAACGCACCCAAAGTGAGCTGAAGATGCAGCAGCTGCTCGATAAAAATGACGATGATGTAAGTTTTTATAACAAACTCTTAAGCTTCTGAGGAAATAATCGAGTAACTTACAGCTCAGCAGCAACAGCAGCAGCTCATCCTCCACCGTCTCATCCTCCTCACAACAGCAGCAATCTTCGGTGGATTACGAGGCGGAGGATGAAAACGAGGACAGGCAGCAACGAAGAGCCAAGCATTCAGGCGAGAATGACAGCCTGTTGCATGTGCAGAACTTTCTCAAGTGCTTTGGGCCAAATGCCTATGCAAAGACCAACGTTCCAGCCCCAGCAACCACGAAAGCCTTGGAAAGAGGGGAGTTACGTGCCTGGCGCCAGAGTTATCGTACTACGGCCCCCCCAACAGCAGCAGCCCAAACAACACATACCCCAATAGACATGGCAGGAGCATCAACCACTGCCATAAATACAACAGTCGTATTTCACGCACAGTCACAGTCACAGTCCCAGTCAAGTTCAGGCCACAAGCCGCCAACCACAAAGTTTCAAATAAACACAAAGTTTCTGCGCAAGCCACGCAACAAGCTAATGAAAATGCTGCCAACAGCAACAGCAACAGCATCATCGGCACCATCACTGCAGGAACTGGAGCTGGAACAGCCGGAGACGGAGACGGAGCCGGAGCAATTGCAGCTGCTCAACGATGATTCCAATGCCAAATTCAAAGACTTTTCAATCGATTCGCTATTGAATAAGTGAACGTTAAGAAAGATTAACAAATTAATTCTAAACAGCTAGCCTTATTATTATTTGTAGCATAATTTAACATAAAGAAATAACAAACAGAGAGCCCAGAGCCCAACCCGCGTTCCTAGTTTCCCCCACAAATCTTGTTTAGCCAAACATGAACATAGCAACATATTCGTAACTATAACTATAGTAGGTTGTTTATTTATTATTACATGCATATTTTGTATTGCCCATGTGGCGGAATTCATAACTAGCATAAGTATGTAAATATCTTCTTAATTATGAGATAAATAAATCCACAAACACACATGTGCTAGAATTTAATCAGTTCTTTTCCGTTGGCAGCGACGATCCCAAGGCGGCTCGCACCCGCATCAGCATCTCCTTGCGGATCACGTCAGGGACTAAAGCGCGTGCCTATCATTGAGTTCATACATGGGTTAATAGGTCAAAGAAAAAGTGGGTTTTCTTACATGGGGAACTATCTCTGCTGCCAGTTGGTCGCGGGTTAGATTGGACACACCGTGCTCCTCAATGGTCTGACGGATCATTTTCTCAATATCCTTGCGCCATCCGCATTCCGAGAGGCGTTTCTGCAGCAAGTCCTTCAGCCTATTTCGGGGATGCAGCAACCTGGATTTATTAGAATCATCAACTTTGAGAGACTTACACGACGCTATCGCGGCTGTTCAACTTTGCTGCGTCCTCCGCGGGATCGGCATCCGTTCCCGTCTCCTTGTTGTTTGGCATGATTTCTGTTCCTATGCTCGAACAGGTTTGTCGAATTGTTTAATATTGTATTCTGAAAAAATTGTAAGCGGATGACGTTCGAATTTACTTGCCAACCACAAAAGGCAGTGTTGTGTTGACGACCTGAAACTACGGAACTGATTCAACAGGAACGGTACATCATCAGTGTTGCCACTTAAAGCTTGGAAAAAAAGCTATCTTAACATAGACGAAAAATTCCGGTTGCGGAAAACTTGATTTAAAACAGGAAGAACTGAGAAAGAATAAGAACTTTCTGGGATTTCGTTTTATCGGATGCTAAAGCCTAATACTAACATCGACAAAAGAATTCCGTGAGCGGAAAACGAAAAGAGCAAAAAAAATACATTCTAGTTTTTTGTTCGGTCGGGAACTAAATTGAAGGATATTCCGTAAGCGAAACGGGTAAAAAAATCTCCAGATCAAATAAATATACAGCTGTTATTCCGTAAGCGAAATATATGAATTGCATTTATTTCGCACGCAAAATGGAGGGAAGATTGAAGGAAAAAAAACTTTGCTTAGGATAAAGCTCCGTACTCAGACACGCGAAAAGTGTTCCTAAGCATTGAGCCAAAACGAGAGGTCAATACTTACCCTTTCGCTCTATCGTACTGCTTAGAAACACTTTTCGTGTGTCTGAGTACGGAGCTAAAGGTTGAATTGATAAAAGCTGTGAAGGCGATATTCATTTATTTCACTTATAAAGTTTGTTTACAAAGCACAGCTTTAAATACAAGTCAGTGTGACCCCATGTGACTCTTTTCTTTATAGTCTTTGGTCACACTGTTTCCAGAACGAAATATGTATATCACAATTTCGGTCACGGAATTCCGTAATCTACTTTCGTCGATGTTAGTACTAGGCTTTGCAAGATTAACTTGGGTACATATGCCACTTCAGAGTTAGACCAATAATAATAATAAGTAGAAACAAACTTTAATTGTTTATATGGTATTAATTTAGTTGCCTCTGTTTTAATTTCCTAATAAGCGCCATCAAAAGTTTTAAAGGGGAGGTAGGGTTAATTCCGTGCAAAATTAAACACTTTTCAAAAAAAATTTGCGGCGAAATGGCTGGAGCCAGTTTATTTTTTTTAAATGACATATAATAAGGTAACATTTAGACAATTTTTTCTAAAAATGTTTTATGGAAAAATATGCATATGTATAGGAGTTATAGGGAATCTCCTGAGGCCCCTCCAAATAAAGTTGATTTGCGGTGTACATCCTTACTGTCCACAGAATCGTCCGATATGAAAACTAAAATATGCATTAGTTAAAGAATAATTGGCTGGAAGTATCACAGTGGAGTTTTTCATTTTTTCATTTTTTTTTTTTTTCGATTTTTCATGAAAGTTTGAATTCAAAAATTCAATTCTTGACTACAAAAACAAGTTTAATAAAATAAATTAAATACAAAATATAATAAAAAATAAATTAAAAAAAAAACACACGACGGTGATACCTGGAGAATTAGTTGCAGAAGCTGTGTGCAAAATTTCAAAACGATTGGTCAAGTAGATTTTTAGTAATCGTGTACACCGACTTTGAAAATGGCACTTTTCAGGCGAGCGCTTTAAAGTTTTGACTGCCCATACACCGAACATAAAATGACCTCCGTTGAACTAACCATTACTTCGTTATTTTTGCTCCGATCGATGTCAAATTTGGACTTTATATTCTTCAGATGTTGCATTCATATAAAAAAATATAAAAAAAAAAGTGGCGAAAAAAAACCCTACCCTACCTATTTGTGTTGTTGCTCTGAAAACACTTGTTCACTCTTTGCAATTCCGATAAAGTCGGATTTAAGAGAAGTAAGAGAGCTACAATCGCAAAGCTATGTGTACCAAAATTGACAGAAAATAGCACTTCCCCAAACTCTTCAAACAATTACTTCGATCAATTTTAAAATAAAATTTTTGAAAGCAAAGTAAAAAGTAAACAAGAAAGGAAGCTGACTTCGGGCAGCCGAACTTTAAATACCGTGTAGATAAATATAAGAAATTGTAAATGTTTTGCTATAATTAATCAAATAATTCTTTGCAAAGGGTCTCTAAGGACGTTCCAATGTCTTCCGTAGATTTTACTACGCGCGACAGAGTCTTTTTAAACTTTTCCCAGTTTGTATTCCGGGGGATTCTGTAGACTGTCAGTTTTGGTGAGTATTTGATTTCGTATCCGAATTGAATCTATTATGGTCTGAGAAGGATGGTCTCTCAAGGACTCTCCATCCCAAAACCATAATACTCTGTCCCGTACAAAATGTTAAATCTATTACGTTTGACGGAGTGGGGCCTACGTAAGTGTGCTCCTCCCCACGTTTGCTACAGATTAGTTGGTGAAAAGTATAAATTCTAAGAGTGACTCACCTCTGTCGTTGATGTCGGAGCTCCCCCACACGCTATGGTGTCGTCTGTACTCACGAGCAGTTTTTGGTCTTTCGGGCCGGTATCTACCAGGCTCCTGAGTTCCTCCGGTGGTCTTGGCCTGTCGTGTGCCATGTAGCAGGAAGCTACCAGAAGGCGCATCTCCTCGCTCTCTAGCATCAAGACAAACAGGTCGTCAGAGCTGTTACGAGACAAAAGGTTAGCATGGATACCCTTCCGCAGTACGGTGGTTCTATTTCTGCTTACCGGTGGTGTGTAGAATATGTTGTAGTTGGAGGACCTTAGTCCGGCCACTGAACTGCCCGAGGCAATCCACGGCTCTTGGACCAAGGCAGTGCTGACGGACCCTTGCTTCATGACAATCAGGAGTTCCGCCAATGCTAGTTTGTTCTTATAAAGGTTGAGCTGCAGTACCCTCAGTGTCATGGGTACTTAGCTCACCTCCACCTGACGGGTTGACTATGATTGTCAGGTCACCGTCCTCCTCCTCCTCATCCGATCCTTCGAACGACAAATCCACTATGGTATCCAGACCTAGGTCCTTCTCCACCTCGCCTGCCTGCAGGGTGTGCGCATCTTTGTCTGCGGGGTTGCGCTTTTTGAGGCGCAGGTAGACGCTACCCATGCCCCACGCCATCTTTCCGTATCGTGCGTACAGCACATCTTCCGCCTTCTTGCTGATCTGAAGGATCACACATTGGCCCCCCTCATTGGGTAGTGGGCTCGCGACGTGGAGGATCCTCCAGTCTGCCGTCGGGATGTCTGGGTTCTGTAGCTGTAGCAGCTTCAGCGCACGGTCCCCTTGGATTGCGATTGGGAAAACTACCTTCGCCTTTGGCATGGATGGGATTAGCTCCCTGTCCACCACCTCCAGCTTGGCTCCCTTCCACAGTGCATCCAACTGGCTGACCGTTTGCGTCAGCCACTTCCGAGTCGGGTTGTCCATGCACTTCAGGATTTTTACCCCATTCAGCCACCCGGCACCATCGAATGTGGGCATGGGAGCTTTGGGGTCTTCCTCCATCCGAGCAAACAGCAATTCCACGAGACGGGCATGCACCTTCTTCCACCGCGCCTCGGTCATCCTGCCATTCTCGTCACTCCGGTCAATGAGTGCCACGATCAGATGTCGTTTGGTCACCTCACTAACCTTCGTCTTCGTCTCCGTCGCTTTTGACTTCTTGGGTGGAGGCCCTGTCTGCTTGGGCCCGCGTTGCCGCTTGGTCACCGGAGCGTCCTTGGCGGCGATCTCGGCGGCGCGTTGCGCTTTGTTGGCAAGCATCTCCTCCACCTTGTTTGCAAAACCTCTCGAGGCCATTTGAGGAAGTTTAGCAAAGTGCAGCCGGCTTTCCTCAATTCTCTGCTCAGCCCAGGCCAGCCTTTCCTTCTCCTCAGTGGAGAGGGTGTGCTTGTCTTGGAGCCGCATTTGAATTTTGAGGGCAGCCTTGTACTGCGCCTTCGCCTTCATTCCCTCGCTTGAGCGCTTTGGTCCGTTCCTACGCAGGGAGCTGGTGCCTGGCATCGGCGAGCGGACAAGTCTTTCCTCGTCTTTGGGTGTGAGCTGCACGCTCTCCAGGTCCGCTTCTGTCTTGATGACGACACCTGTGGGGCTTAGCTTGCTAAGCGGTGCTTTCGTTGATGTTGTGGCAGTGGCGTTGCAACTGCTACGACCTGCTCCCGTCATAACAGAGGTGTGACCGCTGGCGACACGCAGAAAGGATTGCTCCTCCCCGTGCCCGCCGGTGGTAGCAGTCACGCGTCCCACCGACGTTTGGGCTGACATCCCAGCCCCGGTTGCTTTCTTCTTACCGTCCATACTGGTTTATTTTTACGGGGAACCACCCACTCGCGTTTTAAGCCTGCCGCCAGACACCTCCAGCCATGACTACTGGTTCATCTCCTCCGGCTTTAGAGTCTGAGGAGTTTAACCATTGCCTTAGCTAGACATTGCATTATCCCAAACAGAGCAAGCGGCATTGCATGACCCTTTGTCCCGAATAATACAGTGCCCATTGCCCAGCCGGCGCCCTCGTGGAGGGTTCAGCTGGAGGATTTTCGCCAGCCTTCTAAAATTAAAACTAAATCACAAATATGTATCTAGAGATGTGTTTCGTAGGGAATGTGAATTTGTTGGTTCGATTTTCTTTTGGGTAGAATATCAATATTTTTCTCATCCGCTTTGTCGGTGACAAATAAATTATTGACCAAAAACAATAGATTTATTATCATCAGGCAAGCCCTAGCACCGTGAATTTTTTTTTAAATACATGGTACACATATATTTTCAAGTTAACCAAAAAATGGCTAGAAAATGTCTTATTAGACATCATTAATGAGGAACCAATTGACTCAGCACTGGTAGACTGTAAAAATCAGTTGGCAGCTCCAAAATGTATGTTACATCTTCGACCCCATCTTATTATTTGTGTACATATGTATGTACGTATGTACTTATGTATTTAAAATAATCTTTCAAAACAACTGTTTTTTTTGTCATTTAGGCGAATCTGTTTTCTAAGCTAAGAGCAAAATCCTGTCCCCTCCTGACAAACAATTTTCCTAATCATGTATACATACATATGTATATATGTATACTTAAGAGTAGCGAGTAAGAGTAGTGAAAGGTGACCTGTTTCGGTACTGCATTTCTTAAAAATTTGTACATGTACATACATATGTATAAAACATGAGGTTTGGCCTAATAATAATTAATTTTTTAGTTAAAACGATATGCTAAACGATATGCTGTAAACATTTCTCAAAAGGACATTTTATAGTCAATCGATAGTTGTAGCGAAATAACAAAAAAAAAACATGACAAGACACATTGCCATGGCAATGCATGATTATGAATACTTGAAAATACATACGTATGTATGTATGTACATATGTATGTACATGCAGTCTTGCCATTTCTTTTATTGATCAAACTAATATTATTCAGACAATGAAGTGCTCATGAATCAGGTCTTAGACGTGGGATTTGGGGCTTGCTAGTTATATGAAGGTCCACCCACACAATCCGCCCATAAGCCGGTTCAGAGCCGACGTTGTCGTCATTATAAAAATGCGTTGGCTCACACCAACAAATGTACAAATATGGCAACAAAATTTGTTTGCAGCTGAGCTCTGATTTCATGACACCAACTGTTTTTCTTTCTTTGGCAAATATGCTAAATTCGATCGTGAAACTATAGAAATTTGTATACCAAATGGGTTTTCGTAAAAATGTCACTATTCATATAGATTTTAAGCCAAGAATCAAGTTTTCCTGCTTTTGTTCAATAAATGACATCAGACATAACCTCAACAAAAGGCGCCGGTCTAGGCCGGTACATGCAACTCTACATAGTATGTATACACTATGTACCCACGTATGTAAGTTCGTATATATTAAGTATGTTTGATTGGATTTCTGTGCATTTTCAGGCATTTTATGAATAAAGTTGTGTGTGCATTTGGCTGCACCATAATTGTACACATTGTGTACTACACAATACTTGTGTGTATGTACATATTTATAGGCCACATGGCCCTCGCCCTTCTTCGGTGCATTTCCTGCCTGTTCTTCGTGTCGGGTATTTCTGGAAATTCAATAGCAGCTGCTCGAAAATACCGCACAGCATGAAAAGGAGGCCGCTCTACTGCAGACCGGATTACCTAGGCTTCAATTTTGTTTTTGGGCAAAGCAACCCCCATAAAAGGCCGGAACAAAGTACATTTACAATGCCGGTCACTGCAAAATTGTCTCTGTAAAAGCCGTTTGGGCCACACCCAAAGTATTAAGATTTAACCTGAAACAAAATGTTGCTTACCTACCACAAAAACAACTTTATTATTTTTTTTTTATTATTTCCTGCAAGTATGTATCATTGGACAAAATGTAAAACTGTAAATAGGAACACAAAAAAGCACTGGCACATTAAATAAATAATAATAAATTACATTTAGTTTGTAAATTTTAAGTAAAATAATGGAATATGCAGTACTATTTTGCTGACCTCCGCTATAACCAAGTATGTTCATATGTATGTATATGAATTTTGCCACACACATTTATATGTGCGTGAGTGTCGCCAGTTAAGAAATGAAGTCATCGTTTTTGCTGTGCTGGCGTTGTTATAGCAACACGATTTATGCTGCGGCCTGAATAGTGATGACTCATCGGAGCAAAGAATCAATAGTCGCACTGCGCTTTTCCAGAGCAAAGTCCAGGGAAAGGGGGCTGGAAACAGAAAATCCAAGTGCAGCCAAGTGCACAGCCGGGTACAGTCTACACTTGCCACATGCAGAGCCAGCAGCAGCAGTGGCACGAATCGGCGGAAAATAGAAAGCGCTAATTATAGACGAAACGGCCAGAAGAGACTACTCCGCTTTCCCGCAGACCCGCAGAGAAAAGAGCGGTTAATGAACTCTGCGCTGGAATAGACGGGGAATGAACGGATTGCTGGAAAAAAAGAGAAAGAAAAACGCACTGGAATTCTTTTTGCTGTCAACTGCTGTCTCGCCGATTTTATTCTTGTACACAACTTATCGCGTTTAGCTTGGCTTTTCGGCTAGCGTGTCTTTGTGGATAAAATACTATCTGGTTTTCTTCTCGATTCTTTCTTCTGTCTTACTTTCGTGTTTTATCGTTCGCTTTACAGTGTTGCAGTAACTTTTTTCTTGTTGCGATTAGAAGCGTGGGCACTGATTTCGACGAGGCGTGGTTGCCCCGCCCACCAATGACGCTTCTCTTCGAGGGGCACTACGCTTAGTACTCCTCGGCACCCTCGCCCTCACCGTCGCCGGAGTCCATGCCGACCTCCTCGTAGTCCTTCTCCAGGGCAGCCAGATCCTCACGGGCCTCGGAGAACTCGCCTTCCTCCATACCCTCACCGACGTACCAGTGGACGAAGGCACGCTTGGCGTACATCAGATCGAACTTGTGGTCCAGACGGGCCCAGGCCTCGGCGATGGCCGTGGTGTTGGACAACATGCACACGGCGCGCTGCACCTTGGCCAGATCGCCGCCAGGCACCACGGTGGGTGGCTGGTAGTTGATGCCGACCTTGAAGCCAGTGGGGCACCAGTCCACGAACTGGATGGTGCGCTTGGTCTTGATGGTGGCAATGGCGGCGTTCACGTCCTTGGGCACCACATCGCCGCGGTACAGCATGCAGCAGGCCATGTACTTGCCGTGACGGGGATCGCACTTGACCATCTGGTTGGCTGGCTCGAAGCAGGCGTTGGTGATCTCAGCCACAGACAGCTGCTCGTGGTAGGCCTTCTCAGCGGAAATGACCGGGGCGTAGGTCACCAACGGGAAGTGGATACGGGGGTAGGGCACCAAGTTGGTCTGGAATTCAGTAAGATCCACGTTCAGCGCACCGTCGAAACGCAGAGAGGCGGTGATCGAGGACACGATCTGGCCGATCAGACGGTTCAAGTTGGTGTAAGTGGGGCGCTCAATGTCCAGGTTGCGGCGGCAAATATCGTAGATAGCCTCGTTGTCGACCATGAAGGCGCAGTCCGAGTGCTCCAGGGTGGTGTGCGTGGTCAGGATCGAGTTGTAGGGCTCGACCACGGCGGTGGACACCTGCGGAGCTGGGTAGATGGCGAACTCCAGCTTCGACTTCTTGCCGTAGTCCACGGAGAGACGCTCCATCAGCAGGGAGGTGAATCCGGAGCCAGTGCCTCCACCGAACGAGTGGAAGATGAGGAAGCCCTGCAGACCGGTGCACTGATCCGCCAACTTGCGAATCCTGTCCAGCACCAGGTCGACAATTTCCTTGCCGATGGTGTAGTGGCCACGGGCGTAGTTGTTGGCGGCGTCCTCCTTGCCGGTGATCAACTGCTCGGGGTGGAACAGCTGGCGGTAGGTGCCAGTGCGGACCTCATCCACCACAGTGGGCTCCAGATCAACGAACACGGCGCGAGGCACGTGCTTGCCGGCTCCGGTCTCACTGAAGAAGGTGTTGAACGAATCATCACCACCTCCCACGGTCTTGTCGGAGGGCATCTGGCCATCGGGCTGGATGCCATGCTCCAGGCAGTACAGCTCCCAGCAAGCGTTGCCGATCTGGACACCAGCCTGGCCGACGTGGATAGAGATACATTCACGCTGTGGGCGAAAGAGCGAACGGGAAAGCGATGATTAATTCCACGCCCAAAAGAAAATCAATAGCCGCAGAGCCGCGCCTAACTTGAAGCGGCCGGTGTGCGTGCGCGAGCGAGATGGCTGTATGGTATACTAGAATTTTTATGCTGCTGTACTTTTTAATCGCCGCATTTTTCGTTGTCGCCATTTTCTGTCTTTCCAAGAAATTTTACAAAAAAAATACTCTAGAAACAGCAATTCATCTGTCAACGCGAAAAGCCGAAAATGTAAATGCAGTAAACTCCGATTCCATTAATTACCCCCACGATAAAGAAAACCCCATAACTAGATGTGCATCGCGATTAGCACGCATTTTTACAAATGTTCCCTAGCTTTCCGAAGTAATGACGTCACCACATGCGAAGAAAATTTTCTAGACCGGCCGCCATTTTGCAAATACGCCGCGTTATTCATCCGACCCGAATACAGCCGCACATACTTTTTACCCGAAAATTTACTAGAAATAATTTTGTACTCACCATATTGAGTTTTTAGTTTTTTTTTTTTTCACACGCGACAAGGAAAAATTCACAGAAATGTGTGGAGCTACGATTTTAGGTCTGACTCGGAGAGCGTATACGTTCGAATTGCCGGTTATGAGGCTTCACAAACGTAATTGATGGAAAGTTTGGACGCGGCCTGCTTTATATAGCTTTCGAAATCGTACGGTTGGACGGTGTGCCTGTCGGGTATTCTGTTTAGTAGGCCGAAATTAGCAGGAAAAGGGGCGGATTTTCGCGTCAGCGGCGGCTGGTCACACTGACCGAACGAGACGTAATAAAACCACGTAAGTGAACAAAAACGTGAAGATTTACGACGTAAGGAAGTGCATCAAGCTAGTGTGACCGCACCGAAACAATAAAACAAATCCAGCATAGATTCTCTCCGCGGCACCTGGTTACACCTAAATTAACAAGACGTAAGTAAACCAAAAGGTACCGTTTGGCGTAAGTGGGCAAAAACGATTTACGACGTAAGTGAACAAAGACCGGGCTACAAAAATAATTTG
Organism: Drosophila lacteicornis; assembly: GCA_008044355.1. Taxonomy (NCBI): domain Eukaryota; kingdom Metazoa; phylum Arthropoda; class Insecta; order Diptera; family Drosophilidae; genus Drosophila; species Drosophila lacteicornis. Next base: position 31,434 of record VNKF01006910.1, read on the forward strand.
ATTCTGTTTAGCTATTTAAAATAATTTAATGCTCTAAAAATCTTCGTAAATTATATGTTTGCAATGCATTAAATGGCATTGACTTTTTAGATTTTTTCTGCAAAGACGAAGGCAAAAAAAAATGGAAAAATTAGACCAAAACAAAAAACAGCTATATCTCGAAATTCGTAAAAAAAACGTTGAAAAAAGATAAGTTGTAATTTTTGTCCATACATTTTCCGATCATTCCTATGGCAGCTATAAGATATAGTGGTCCGATTTGCATGAAATTTAAAATGTATAGTTATAATATAATTAGAGGGTCATTTATTTAATTTAAACCAAATATATACAAGCTGCAATAGAAAGAAGACTATCTGCAAAGTTTCATTCAGATAACTCAAAAACCGAGAGACTAGCTTGCGTAGCAACGGACAGACGGACATGGCTAAATCGACTGGGCTGGTGATGTTGATCAAGAATATATATACTTTATGGGGTCGGAGATGCTTTTTTCACTGCGTTGCAACCTTCTGACTAAAATTATAATACCCTCTGCAAGGGTATAATAAAACAGATAGAAAACAGGATAGACATTTTAAAGTCTAAACAAATCATCTGTTCTATTTTATACATGCATATGTATATATTTTTTTACAGCGATATTTATGTGCTGTCGATATTGTTGACATTGCATGTGCATGGTAATGTGTAAAACAAAAACAACTCTTAACGAGGTAATATTAAGGTGACTATCGATCATTCAACTCAATTAATATTTATCAAAACTAACTTGTTTCAATATCGGGACTTAAGCCTAGTACTCAGACAAAACAAGTAAAACAGTTCGCAACCCCAAAGAGATTTAATCTTTTCAGTGTGACCGCGTATTTAAAACGTTCTTCGGCATTATTGGGAGGCATGTGATGCGGTCATACGTATTTTAAATCAGCTGTTTTATATTTACAATTATTTATTTTTTATTTAAAAGACACTTTGCACAGGATTTGCAGTTTCGTTTTTGGAATAGCTCATTTGCGCACAATGACCACCAACGCCGTCGCCCAGATTTCCTTGACCATGCACAACCGCCTCTTTTTCTCTCTTTTACATGTCCAACATTCCTGGATCGACAACGATGGCAAGGGCCGCTCTACCGGCTGCTGCTGATGATTCTGTTCTTACCAAATCGTAAATGGTGGCGGTGGTTGCCGCAGCTACTACTGCTGCCACCAAATTGTTGGACTGGTGAAATGATTCGAAGTTTCTTCGTTCTTGATGGATGCGAGATTCTGATTGTACACCATATCCTTGCTGGCATACATTTGGTTAGAGTTGGTACTGCTCCTGCGCCCGGTTCTGTCCATTGCTGTATATGTCCTTTTCCAGCTTGGCAATGAAGGTTCTGTCCAGCCATACATTATTGTGTTTTGGCGGGTTCAATATTTTTGAAATTTGCGAAGAAACAGTTAGAGAGAGTGAGAGACCAATAGTCGTGAACGACCTGTTTTATAAATTTTTTATTCTGTTCGTCACCCCGGTCTAGAAATACTAAGAGTCTCTTTCTAGTATTTTGTTCGTTCGTCTGCGTACCGGCCTTTAAAACAGCGCTGCCGAAAAGTGTTTCTCGACTATTGACCTCTCGCTCTCTCTCACTGCTTAGAAACGCTGTTCGCGTGTCTGAGTACGGGGCTTTACCTGAAAAATGTATACAATTAAATTAAGCAATTTTTGAAACTAATTAAATATTTATTTTTTTGTTTTAAGTAACTATACCTTCTGATCAAGATATAAATAGTTCTGATCGAACTACAATACTACAGTGATATATTTGATATTTGCACGACTGATGAGCCTATTGTAATTACTCGATGATATTTGGAACGATTCATCGTTAAAAAAATGTATATAGCTAGACAAATATAAGGACGATCTTTCCGGAAAGAGGCTGAAATGGCATCACTGGCTTACTGTACTAAACAGGGTTGTCAGGTGACCGATCAAGGGCCTTTCGGTAGTATCAAATATCCGCAGTAAACTAATTAATAATTTAAAAAACCAATCTTTTGTTTATTTTGAGCTATATTTGTAGGATTTAAATCAGTGGTTGCAGTTTCAAAGCTAAGTATTTTAAAATAAAGTAATTTTATATTTATAATATTATATGCCTTTAAAATGGTTTATTTATTTATCTACACTAATGGACAAAATACCCTCGTCAAATCTACGTTTTTTTACTTTTATTACTTGACTATCACGAAAAGTAAAAACTTTCTTAAAACGAAATTTATTTACACAACAAAAAAAGTCTGATACATTCTAAAACGCGTCAATTTTGGCTGTACACATTATTAGGTTTAAAAATATGAATGATTATATCATGTCGATTCCCTTGGCCTTTTCGAGTTTTTTAAAAGCAGGTATTAATTATTATTACGCTTATAGTGCTATTTAGGATATAGAGTCGACATTTTCATCGATCGGAGCAGAAATAACAAAGGGATGGGTAAGTAATTTTATGTTCGATGTATGAGCAGCCAAAACGTTAAAGCGCTCTTCTGAGAAGTGTCATTTTGAAAGTCTGTGACACCGACTCGGTGCACACCATAATTTTTCACATTTTCCAGTTACTCACGTCATGCGTTTTATTTGTTGTATTGTAATTTTTAATAACCAAAAAATCTTTTTTTTGTTTGTTTTTTTAGTTAAATATTGTGTTTCTGACTTCAAATTTTCTTATAAAATAAAAAATATTTATTTTAATTCCACGTGAGTGGACAATTGTCATTTAACTAATGCATTTTATTCTTTCATATCGGACAATTCTGTGGGCAGTTAGAATGTACACCGTGCCACGGGAGATTTCCTATAACCCCATAACCAAAAAATATTTTAAAATTATTTAATTAACTTATGCCGTTTCGGGATAACAAAATTTTAAAACGTGGCCCGTTTTGCCCTGAATTAACTGTAACCACCACCAACTTAAAAAGTATACCTAGTGTATTTTTATACCCTTACAGAGGGTATTATAATTTTGCCATGATATTATTTTGTTCATTTTAGAAGAATCAGTCCCTGTGCAACTATTGAACAGCGACAAATTGTCCTATAATATTTTAATAATAAATCAACTAAACGGAATATGATGATTAAATGATTAATTGAGGGCATAGTAGTATAACAAAATACAAAATTAAGATAGTAGGCGGCTGATAAGGGCAAAAATGCTCCATATAACATTGTTCAGTGAGCATAAAAACACACGAATTATCCTTAAAATACACTTAATCCGAAGATATCTTCACCAAATAAGAATGTTCCATGAAAACCGACTACCGAATATTGCGAGAACATAACTTTAATGGCCAAGTAATTTTGAAGAAGCCATTTATAAGGCAGAAAATTTTACTATGATATACCTACTGAAATTTGCCAGGGAGAACAAAAATTGCTCAATATCCTTCTGGAATAAAGGTATTTTAAAAAACAAGTCTATGTTTAACTTATTTGGATGTTTTGAATGCCATATGCTTGGGCGGGATCGGCATACAGAGCTACACCATATGCATCTGATAGCTGCAGATGAGCATGCTGAGTGGAATTCCGGTGTTTGGGCCTTCAAGGCTGTTTTATGGGTTGGATACCACGTTTTCATCGAAGGGAATATACAGTGGCTCACAGCTTATTTCGTAGCACATAAACTATATGAGATATCAAAAAAAAATGTAATGCACTTTTTTAAAGTAGTATTCTTATATATATACAAATTTTTATTTTTAAATTTTGATAGTATTAAACCCTAAATATAGCATTAATTCAATATTCGGCTTAGTTTTATTGTTTATTTTTAAATGTTTAAGGACCAATTCCCGCTGTTCAATACTTGAACAGGGGCTGGTTCCTCTAAAATGAAAAAAACTTGTTTTTCAGTGTACCCAAAAAAATTGTAAATATTAAAAAAATAGCTGATATTGTGTTCAAAAAGATTCCATAAAAAAGTTTGTCAGGGATCACAATTTACGAAATACATTTACCTAAAGTTCTTGCCCGAAATGTGTGTCATTGAAGAAGTCAATATTTTACGTTTTTTGTTAATTTAAATATTATTGAATGGAATTGAAAATCAATTAAGTATTTGTATATACATATATTAGAATACTACTTTAAAAAAGTGCATTAAAATTTTGTTTATATCTCATATAGTTTACGTGCTATACCACTTTAAAGTTTGGTTGAACCTTTGCTTATGGTATCTTCAACTTTTGGAATAAAAAAATTGCCTCTAAACGTCAAATTTAAATATTATCGAATTGAATTGTAAAACAATAAAATATTTTTATTAGAACACTACTTAACAAACTGTATTAAAATTTTGTTGATATCTCATATAGTTTACGTGCTACACGACTTTAAAGTTTGATTGTAGCTCTGCACAAAATAAGCTGTGAGCCACTATATGTACATACATATAATATAATTTCTTTCAAAACAAGTAGTTTTATAGCCAGAAATCTTACGAATGTGTTGCCGACAAATGCCTAATTTATTAATGAGCTTCTTATCTTAACAATTGGCTGGCACATCAACCGTGAATATTTTTAAACAAATTAAGATAATAATGCGAAGATAATAAACAAATCAAGCAGCTATCTTTAAGATGCAGCTATGTATAAGGGCAGCTAAGCAAATTATACTATATTATAAAAAAACTCCCATATTTTAATGCATCATTTACAAGTCATCATTAAAACAGTTTTAACACAAAATTTATTTCGCTTTAAAATCGACGTGGCCGATTTTTATATTTAAAAATCATAAAATTCATGAAACGCTAACAATTTTAAAACCTTTTGATTTCCCGTTCAAAAATAGCGCAGTTTACTTCAGTGTGACCAGGCGCAACACGGGCCGGCACTTGTATTCCAGTGTTGCCAACTAAAGCGATTCAGTGGCAACAACAAAGGAACCGAAAGCCATTACACGCGAATTTAAAGCTGGTTTAATTACTGCTAATTATTGATCAAAGAATAACAGCTTCAGAGTGAAAATGCGAATCGAAGTGCAGGACTCCTTTTGGCTGGACAAGGCGGCCTGCAGTAATGCTGAAAGGCAGTTTTATGAGGAACTCAATAGGCGTAAAGTTAGAGTACGTAAAGCGGCCGTTACAAGACGGCTGAATTTCACCAGGACCGTTGAAGTGACGCGACTGCTCGGAAGCTAAGCTAAGCCCTCTACTTTTTTATATTTATGTTAAAACCGAGATCGTCGTCGCTACATATCTACAAACCGAGCGATGTCCATGTGTTGCTCACCCACTCCGCAGGCACACATACACACACACCCCCAAGCGTTAAAGCGTTAAAGGCAGCCGGCAAGCTTTGACGAAGGTGGCTACCCTACAAAAATCAGCTGAAAGCTTCGCTCACTATGCGTCCCCACATTTATTCAAACATTTAGCTAACAAACCAAACAAAGGCCGAGCTCAGCCGTAATCAACTCAAACTCTCGCTTTCGTCCGCACAGCTTGCTGGCCCCGATCCCGTTCCCGGTCCAGCTCCCGGTTCCGCATTCCCGTCCGCTCCCGCAAAGAAGACGAAAAAGCAAAAGAACAAGGTGATGGCCGAGAAGGAACCACCAAATAAATTACTTTACGTGAGTGCGGCCTGAACTTGCAATCGTTGCCATTGGCACTAACTGCATGATATCACTTTAGATGAATCCGCTGACCATGGAGGCGAACTTCTTCCTGGAAACGCTGACTGCTGTTAATCAGAAAAGTACGCCGCCACAGCTGGATCCGCATCTTACCAAGCTCCTGGAACGCATTGTGGTGGGCATTGAGAAGTACCTGGATCGGAATCCCACCTATGTGCTGCCCCTGGATACGGGCGGCGCCGCTGTCGGCGAGGGTGTGGCTTTTGTGCAGCCCAAGGAACTTCACACGATCAAGCGCACATTTAGCTGCAGTGCCTGCACTAATCGCATTGTTGGCACCACCATTGCCAAGGCGGTGGCGCATTTATCGGAGAATCACCCCAATCCGAATCCTAACGGGCAGCCGGTGCACCAACAGCAGCAGCAGCAGCAGCAGTCGAGGCAGGAAAAGAAGCGGGCTCAGGTGAAGGCGCGCCAGGAGATGGTGGTGCAGCTGCCAAAAAGTAAGGTCTTTTCGCATGATGTAGCTTTTAGCACTTTTGTTAAATATATATATTATATATTTATATTTCAGAGGCCAAGGCCATGATTGTTGGCGAGATCACGAATGTGTTCAAGGACAAATATCCCGTAGCAGACAAGTTGAAAGTGATTCCAGAATACGACATTATAGAGCAGGACCTGAGCAAGCTCCTTACGCCAGCGTTTCCCAAGCAGCAGTTGCGAGTCTACAAATTTGGATCCCGAATAACTGGCATCGGCACGCGATCCTCTGACCTGGACGTATTCGTAGACATTGGTGAGTTGACCCCCTTTACCAACCCATGTATGAAGTCCTCTGATGCACCGACAGGCAACACCTTTCACACCTTCGAGCACCGAGCTTCCAATGCGACCATCACCAAGCTGCGGGCGATGCGAAAGTTCTTCTGTGGCAGTGACGACTGGCGCATCATTAATGTAAGAGAAAGTACCTGATGAGAAGCGAGATAATATATAATTTATAATATGTATTCTGTATTCTTTTGATCAGGTCATTGAGCAGGCCCGTGTCCCCATCATAAAGACCTGCCACTTGCCAACGGGTATCGAGTGCGACATTTGCCTAAATAGTCTCGGTTTCTGCAACACGAATCTGCTAAAATACATCTTCGAGTCACAGCCACTAGGTAAGCCTCAAAAGCAAGCCTCAAAGGCAAAGTCCACACCTCAATGTCTTTGTTTTATTATTTCGGGACAGCTCAATACATGTGCATCTATGTGAAAAACTGGCTAGAGCGCTGCAAGCTGACGGAGCAGGTGTCAACGTATAGCATTACTTTGATGGTCATCTACTTTTTGCAACTCCAGCACTTGCTTCCATCCATATCGGTCCTGCAGGTGGAGCAGTCGATCGCACAGCTTGTGGGACGTGAGTTTCTTATCTTCGGCTAGTGCACACGCGGATTTCGGGGGATTCACAAAGTTATTTTTCGTTTTAGCGTGGATCGTCAACTTTACTCAGAAATCGCCGAGTGAGCTGGGGCTGCAGCAAGTGGAAGTGACCGTGCCCGTAGTCAAGGGCTATCTGAAAGCATTCTTTTCATACTTTGCCAACTTTGACTACGAACACTTTATGGTCTGCCCGTACTTTGGTCGCGCCGGCATTGAAATACAGAATATTGAGATGTCACTGCCTAGCCGGTAAGCGTTTCCATGCAGTATGCCATTTTATACTACGGTCATTACCAAATACCATCCATCCTTATATTATTATTATTATTTTATCAAAAGATTGTTTTTATTGCCTCTTAAGCCAATATTTCTTAAATTAAATTATATTCTTGATCAGTATCAACAGTCGTGTCGATGTAGACATGTCCGTATGTCCGCTACTATGCAAACTAGTCCTCAGTTTTTGAGTTATCTGTAGTATTCATCGGATGACTATATTATGTACACCCAAAAAAGAAAAACAAGAGTTTAACCTTTCTACGCGTTGTCTTAAAAGTATACTCAAGCAGTATAGCGAGTTTAGTATAAATTTTATGCTTCAAACTATCAAATGTATACTCCAAAGTTTAGTTTTTATACTCATAGTTTCAATTGTGTATTTTTGAGTATTATTTTTATACGAACCTACATCGAAAATTCGATCACATATCGCGTTAGCTGAAATTTAGTGCTTTTCTGTTTGTCGCGTTAGTGATTATTATGAAATATTGGTGCAGATGAGTATAAAATGTATACTTTCGTAGTATTAAATTGATAAGCATCTTATTAAGAAATTTTTCATACTCAAGAGTATAGAATTCATGTAACATAAGATAATTTTTTTTTGGGTGTAGCTGCCATAGTCAATTTGTATGAGAAGATAGGAAAATAAGCAGAAGTTCGACGTATTTATTCATTAATGTTTTACATACTTTAGTAAGGTTTTTTCTATCGATTTCAAACTGCAAAGATAAATAAGCTTCGGGTGCCCAAAGTTAGCTTACTTTCTTGTTAAAAACTAGCCTATATTAACCTTATAATGTCGGCAAAGCGCTATCTGCTTATAAGTAACATGTGCTTTTATTAATTTTAGGTACTCTGCATATGTAGCCACCAATCCCGATTGCTCACTGCAATTGCGAAAGCCGATGGTGGTCCAGGACCCAATACAGCTTAACCACAATGTGACAAAGGCAGTTACCCGATATGGACTGCAAACTTTTGTCGATTACTGCCAGCAAACGGCGTCGTTGCTCGAGGAGCCGTCGGCCAATTGGCGCCAGCGAAGTACATAATCCACAGACCGGACAAATGAGTCTCGTGTCCGGTAGTGATGACATCCCTCCACTCTGAGGACAGTTCAGTTCAGTCGCTGGTCTGTTAAGTTATGAACGACTGTGTGTGTGTGAGGGTTTTCCCCTCTGCTGTAAATTGAAAGCGGACACCGCCCGTTTGGTTAAAATACAAAACGCACAAAGCATATAGGTGACTTTTGTATATATTTCACTAGCAAGCGTTAGAATTATACATAGTTGGTTTGGTTTCAATTGCATTAACACGTTGAACAGCGTCAGAATGGCACAAACGCATTTGGTGGGAGGGACTGGACTTTACATCTGCCAGGACTCGGGCAGCCGATTGAACACTTTCAGCAGCAGATATACGGCAAAAGCCACGACGAGAAGGAGACCCAGGAAGCTGATTCGGTTGAGCCAGTGCTGCTTGGACTCGCGCATCATGTTGTAAATGTTCATGGCAGAGGCTTCAGCCTCCTCCTTGTCGCCGTTGTTGTCAATGACAAAGTGCGACTTCTCGCACTTGATCTCCAGTGGCATTTGTGACTCCACGCGATGCCGCGCCTCCGCTTCCGATAGCTCATTGCGTGCAATCAGTCGCTCCAGCTGCTTGTCCGAATCGCTGCAGATATGTACATAGATACAAATATATACAGAGTTGAAACACCAAAGACCAGATAACGCATCCCTACCACGACACACAGATAATCTTGTGAATAAAGTCCATTAGGATACCGGTTTCGAAGAGAAGTGGGAGGTCGAGGACGATCCAAGCATGCCCCGTGACCAGCAGCTTGCACACCCGCCAGAAGATCTTGCGATGAATGGTGGGATGTGTGATCTTGTTCAGCTTCCCACGCAGCTCCTTGTCCTCGAATATCATCTTACCCAAGACGGCGCGGTTTATCTCCTTGCTGGGCAGCAGCACCTCGTCGCCGAAAATTTCCCGAATCCGCTGCCAGCAGGGCTGACCTGGTTCCACAACTACAAAAGCAAAAAAAAAAAGTAACGACAATTAGCGGAAACAGTCGTTAATTTTTTATGGATTGAATGCAAGGCGGATGTGCTCTACTTTGAACTCACTCTCCCTGGCTATTTTATCAGCGTCAATCACAGGAATGCCCTGCTTCTCGAACACCCCGCTGATGGTGCTCTTGCCCGTGGCAATACCCCCAGTTACGGCCACAATAAACATCTTACAACTGGCAGTTAAAATACTAGTTACTTGGAATGTTTTAATTCTACAATAATTAAAGGTGTGCGGTGTGACCAACTCATTTCCAATTATATATACCGAAAATATTAAAAAATTAATACTTTTTCGGAAAATTAATTTTGAATGTGTTTAGTTTATTTTTTAATAGTTTTAAAAGTGTCGCTATTATTAACTAGATAAATATTACAATTTTTCGCCGTAACTTAATCCATCATATTAAATACTAAAAAAGTGTGACCTGAACCCAAATACCAAAAGCATTGTCCAACACTTTTTTTCGCGAATCCAAAATGGCGGCAGAGTAGTTTTATTGCAGCATTTTGTGAAAATTCCACGCGCTCTTTCGACTGAAAACAATAGTTCTGCGCGTCCTTCGGTAGCTACGAAAGAGCAACCTATTCCACCAACTTAAAGAGATCTCCTTACCAAGAAAAACAAGGCACCAGCAGCACACAATGGTGGACAAAATCGAAATGAGCCTCGACGACATCATCAAGTCTAGTCGCTCACAGAAAAAGCCGACAGGAGGTGCTCGCGGCGGTCCCGGTGGTGCCCGTCGTCCTGGCGGTCAGCAGCGCTTCCCAGCTGGTGGCGCACGACGCGGCGGTGGTAGCGGGGCCGGCGGATCGCCCAGGAAGCCAGCGCCGGCTAGCGGAGCTGGGGGCGTGCTAAAGGGCCGCCGTGGAGCCCCTGCCGGCGCCATTCAGAAGACTAAGTTCGCACGGGTAATTCAAAGCATTTCGACTCGGGTTGATGAGTCACTGGGCATAATCGGAGCAGCCGGAGCATAATATCCATGCGTTCACCTGGACCAGGCCAAGTGAAGCTCTACCAATGACCTACGCACACCACTACAAGTACATATACAAGCTCAAGTAGACGGGAAGGCGGAAACCAAAATGGCGCGGCTAACGGTGCCAAGGCCTTCCACGGACGGAACAGATCAGCATTACGCTCTTCCTCGACCCAGACCTCGCCATCTTCGAGCGCCAGCGACGCCTAAAGTTCCCCTTAAACCCGTTCTTACAGAACACCAAACTAAACCAAACCCAACAGCAAAAAAATACCGTGCATCAGCAAAATGCTTTCGCTTTGAGTTCATTCTCTTTCCCAGTTTCTCGCGTGAATCTCTGTCTCTCTTGGCAGTCCTCTTGAGGCTAGGATACGATGCAACTGCTGCCACTGCTACTCCCACCAAATATTTGATACGCATCGCGTGATCGAACCTACAAACACAACATACCCTTCTACCTAATACTACCCCCACCTCTAGGGCGATGTGAACAGCGCTTGGAAGCATGATATGTACGACGGACCCAAGCGGGGCTCCGCCGCCGCCGCCGCCGGAGGTTCCGGACCCACCCGCCTCATCGTTGGAAACTTGGACTACGGCGTGTCCAACACGGACATTAAGGAGCTATTCAACGATTTTGGGCCAATGAAGAAAGCGGCAGTGCACTATGATCGCTCTGGTCGCTCACTGGGTGAGTTTTTCGCAATACAAGATTTTAAGAGAATAAAATGGATGAATTCGTTAGGTGTATACAATAGAGTATAGTTTATTTATCATACATAAGCTAGAAGGTGCAAAACTGCTGTTCAAAAATCTAATAAAACTCAGTGAACCATAATCAGGGCTATTAAAGGAAATACTTAATATTCTCGTTACCCTTCTTTAGCTTACTATTCTAACCGAATTACATTCGACTTGCACACTGTTTAATTTCTTTTGAGGAACAGTTACAATTATTTCGTCACTTAACCTTTATTTGTTCATTGTTTACCCCTACAGGCACCGCTGACGTTATATTTGAACGACGCGCCGACGCATTAAAAGCCATCAAGCAGTACCATGGCGTCCCACTGGACGGACGCCCCATGACCATCCAGCTAGCCGTCTCCGATGTGGCCGCCTTGACTCGCCCTGTTGCCTCAACTGATGTAAAGCGGCGCGTGGGTAGCGGTGCAGCGGCTCCTCCATTCAAGCGTGGTGGTGCGTATCCAAAGCTTCAAATCGGGGACCGTGAATAATGGCCATTTTTGTTTTAACTCAAAAAATCACCCATTGTCTAATCAAAGTTTAGACCATTTTTGGATCTATGCCCTCCCGCAAAGATTTTTAAATACGTACTTAAATTTTTATTTAACAAATTAGTTCACTCTTAAACCCTTGTTTTTGTATTAGTATTGAAGCATAATTAACTCATTGATATAATTTTCTAGATTTGCCTTGAGTAACACTCTTTTCCCTTGGGCACCAATATTGATCATAGATGCTTAGTTAATTATTTTAAACAGGCATGTTGCTTCCCTTGAGAAGATTTGTAGTTTGTTTGCTTAATTTTGCAGTTTTCAAAATATTTTCTGCCATGGAATCTAGGGAATGATAGTAATTACACGGTCCTTTATAGTATAAATTCCTTGCACCAATCCTTTTACATTTCCCTTTGCAAACTGTGTTTTATAGGCGGCCAAGCTGGAGGAGTTCCGCGTCGCGGAGGCTTCAAACGTCCGGTCGGAGGCAAGCCAGCCGCCGGTGGCGGTCAGCGGCGGGAGCGCAAAGCCCCACCCACTGCCGAGGAGCTGGACGCCGAACTGGATTCGTACATCAACGACATGAAGATTTAAATTAGCCAATAGTCTGAATTAGTCTACCAAGAAATTTAAAGAAAGAAACACACAATCCCTAGTCTTAAGCCAACCCCACACACATGGACAGTCTCTGCATGGAACAAGAAGCACACATCCGGATCGACGACGACGCCGCGCACAACCAAGTGGGAACATGAGACATCCAGAATCCAGGATCCATCCGAATCCGATGGCGCATGTATCCATTCAATTGTTAATTATATCTACGCATATATGGCGGCTAGTTGGATGAGTCGACCAACTTGAATACATTTTGTGCTGTATTTAATATAAATACTTATACGCTTTAACAACAACGGGTTCGAACCGACTATGACTTAATGGACACGCCTGTAATTCTAAACTGAAGTGTAATAAAAATGCTAGAATTAATTTCGTGACCAAACCACAACTTGTCTCAATCTCACTAGGCTAGAAGTTTACTGTTAAGCTACTGGGCGGACTGAAGAGTTTCCACCTTCGACTTGCTTCAATAAAAGAGAGCGATACTTAATTATTAAATCTTTTATTTTTGAATAATACATCGATGGTTGTTATAAAAGAAGAGTTCATTTTGGACAAACTTTACAGACTATTTAGAAGTTTCCAATGGACACGCGTTAAGTACAAATGCTAAATTAGACTTCGGTAGTTGTTGTGGTGGGTGGTGGAAATTTAGCAAAGTCGTTCCAGAATCTTCATGGGGCGGAATCACGAGTTACTTAAACTTTTAACAATTGCGTTAGACGTGCAAACATTTTACGTTCGGGGAAACAAAAGATGGGGCAGGGGATGTTGCAGGAAGAACGGGGCAAAAAATATATATAGTCAGTTTCCATTCTCGAGAAGACCTGCGTATGAATATAGATAATGAGACTCTAAATATTTGTATGTGTATATGTTATGTTTTAAGCGAGTTATATTAATAGGCTTATGTTGGGCTGAGGATGTGTGTTGGTGAGTCATTAAATGCTTGGCAGGCAGCTGCCACTGCTCCCTCCCTCCTCATCCTCAGGCACTCTACCAGAATCCGCCCGACGAGTATCCGCCAGGTGGAACACGGCCGCGTGCCTCCCCGTTCGTGGCAGCCGACGGCTTGTTGTTAGCCGACTCTGACTTGGGCTGACTGGGCGCGGCCGATTTGGCCTCCTCCTTCTGCGTGGTCACCTCGTCGCGCAGCTTCTCCACCACCTTGTTGGGGTCGGTGGAGCCCATGCACGCGTTGAGGTTCGAGGAGTTCTGTTGATTGTACTTGGCGCGCGGCGCATTAACGGCCACCTCCGGCTCCGAGAAGATGTTGGTGTGGCCGCCACCCGGGGGCTTCAGCACACGGCTGGAGGGACGGGCGCTGGAGGTCAGTCCAATTTTCAGCTCGGTGGACGTCATTTTGTCGTTGCTGGTTTTGGTTGTTGTTGCTGCAATGCATTACAATTGAAATCCGAATCAGATGCGGTTGGAAATATGAGAGAGTGTACCCTGGCATACAAATGATTCTGGCCTGAGGGGAAATCTGTATATACGCCACTGGCGGATGTGGCCGACACAATGACGCCCGCCGTTAACGTCGCCCCACTGAGGAAACTCTGTGCGGAATGAAGTGAAAACGAGACACATTCGTTTTGCCCCTAAAACTGCCGCTCCCTTCGCTTTTGTCAGCTCTTTTCGCATAAAAATTCATCGGCTACTCCTCTTTCTATTCTGGCTAGTGCCGCGTTCTCTCTCTCTATACTTTGCCGTTAACTGTAATTGCGCGCTTTGTTGCCGCCGCACTTTCTTTGTTGTTCTTGTTTTTGTTCGTTTCATCATTTTGGTGTCAAGCATTTGCACAGTGGCGTTAGTTTTTACTGCAAATATGAGGAGTACAGTGACAACCGAATAACAATAAGAAAGTAATAAGATTTCAGTGTTTAATCATAAGCTTCGGGCTTATTTAATTGTTAATCTACTTAAGATTAATTACAGCTTTAAATCCAATGTCCAATATGTATGTATGTATGTTATGTACATATGTAGAAGTTAAGACCATAATATTCCATTAAATTTAAGATATTAAACAAGCACTCTTAACAATTGTTACATTTGTTGTGTTGCTTTTAACCGAACCACCCCTGTACTTGTGTTGCTTCTTCTTTCCGTTTATGCTTCGCTAGGTAAAGTGGAAAAGAGGTCGCTTTGAAGGCGATGACATCTATCCACAAGTGCCGCAATGATGCGTCATCCGCTGGTGAAGGCACATCCCAGTCTCCACTCCTAGTAACAGTGGGAATGCCCACTGGGGTGTATTGCACTTGGGGTAGCTGTCAGAGGCGGCAACACACACGCACAAGCCCCACACACACGCGCATTTATGTTGTGTTTGGGCATGGGAAAACAAAGCAATGTGAATGACCCCGCTGAGTCAAAGATCTCTAGATTAGACGCCTTGATAGCGATTCCCATAGTTAAGCGCTTTTTCCACCGGGGCAAAAAATACTGGATACGCAAATAAAAGGCAATAACAGAGAGACTGATTGCCGAGTTCCCTTCTACATACTCTTACAGAGGATATGTACATTTTTGCAACTCTGCTGCCACTGTGAACTTTTTAGTATTTGCTTCTTTTTTTAAGGTGAACCGTGCGTTGTGGTTCAATAGGCAAGAGTATTTAAAAGCCGATGAGACAAAGTTCATGTGATTTTCCCCCATTACTGCCGCAGTAGTTGTTGTTTCCCTTAAGCGATTGCCGGCTCCACCACACACACATCGAAAGCTTTTTGTACTCTGTGTAAATCACATTACCGGTGCCTCTGTGCTGGTATTTTTGTAGAAATTATGAGTAATGAGCAATCTGGATATAACTTGATATTGTAGGCCCCCTCTTACTATCTCCCTCGCTCTGCTATCGCCTATCTGTCGATTGCCTCACTTGTTGACCAAATAAATATCCATAGACAAAACACATTAGGACGGACCGAAAGCCTGTTTTGGCAGACCTACTTAAAATGTATCTCCGACTTGGCGATGCACGCGGAAACTGGCCGAGCAGAACAGCAACAACTGCTGTGCTAAAAGCGCTGGCTTAAATTCGGTTCAAACTGCTTCCAGCTAGTTTTTTAGGTGCATGCAATCGACAGACTAAAGCGGAACACAAAAAGCACTATCAACATGGCTGCCAAAGGCACCGGTAGAGCAAAAGAGAAGAGAGAGCTGGGCACAGAACAGGGAATAAAGAGGATGTGTTATTTATAATGCATAGGCAGCTGTGCTAAAATAAAATTTAACAGCAGCTGCACCACACACACGCACACTCTCTCACGTACGCACACAGCCAGCGCTTGCGCCCGGAGGCTGAAATTCCACGACACTAGCGAAAAGTGTTTGTCTGCCGGAATTATTGATTTTTTCTCAGGGTCCTCCTCGAGGAGCAGGCAAGCACCAGTTGGCTTAGTCTATTATCACTCGGCAGGTACGTGCTTACCTTTGGCAAACCCGATGTGAAGTCGTAGCTCAACGTATAAATTCACTAAAATTCTCTGCGGAAAAACGACGCACCTCGCCAATGAACGGTTGAATTCGAAATTCGAATACATACGGTGTGCCCGCCAGGTTTTTCGTTCATTACGTTGAAATTCGCCAGAAAAGGGATGGATTCTCTCCTCCACGGACACTGGTCACACCAAAACAACGAAACGTAATCAAACTACGTAAGTGAACAAAAACGTGAAGATTTACGACTTACATAAGTGAGCAACAACGTGAAGATTTTCGACGTAAGGAAAAGGCATCAGTCCATACTAGAGCTGTCAAACTACCGGTATTGGCACCATCGATAGTTTCGAGTTTTTTTTCGCAAACTATCGATACTATCGCGATAGTACCGACTTATTTAAGGGTATTTCTCCACTACGCTGCTTTTTCCAACTATCGCACGAGAATCACGAAAAGCGAAAAAGTGCTTTTTAGCACACCCTCTTGAAGGGAAACAGCTGTTTTTTGTTTTGGTTTTGATTTGGCAGAAAATTACATTTAATTCCTTAATTAAATGCCGGCAATCGCTTAAGGGAAACAACAACTACTGCGGTAGTAATGGGGGAAAATCACATGAACTTTTTCTCATCGGCTTTTAAATACTCTTGCCTATGGAACCACAACGCACGGTTCACCTTTAAAAAAAAAGAAAATACTAAAAAGTTGGCAGCCTTTTGACAGGTTTTGGCATGAAGGTCTCTTTTACAAATTAATGCCGCTTTTACCTGAGAGACTCTGGAAGCTTATTGTGTCATTTCTGGATGACAGGAAGCTTGCCGTTGAGATCCGTGGACATCGTTCTGAACTCCGCCCAATTTACGCTGGTGTACCTCAAGCAAGGACAAAGCTCGAAAAAATGGATTGGCTCCTACGTTCTGATAGCAGTCTATCTCTCCATGCCAAGGTGCGACTATTTAAAGCCATTGTCCTTTCGACACTGAACTGGGGAATTACATGCTGGGGCACCGCTTCACAGCGGTTAGGCTTGTATGGAGCCGCGATCATAAATGCTTCTAGTGCAGGGGTCCGCACGGCCCTATCCCGCGGGATAGGATTTTTCTCAGTCGGCGTCGCTGCCGCTCACGCATAGTATGCACAAAAGAGAACAGAAGAATCAGTGAAGACTAATTGTAATTATATGTCTAAATTTAGCTTTTTTTAGCGTTAAATAGCTAGTTTTTAGGTTATAGCTAATTTAGTTGCCATATAACAATATATTTTAGCTGTTTTTTTTCTCATATCTAGCCATAGAGTGTTCGATGTTCACTCATACAAATGCAATGTTGGCATTTGACTGTAGTGGTGCGGACCCCTGTTCTAGTGGTTATATCGCAATGAAATATTGTCCAAAAATCTATAAAAATATAGACATAGAGTAAACAAAAATGGACACATTGGCCGACTATATCTTATAGCTCCCATACAAACGGATGGGGCGACTTTTTATAAAAATATTTTTTTTCCAATACCTAAATTAAATATTTGACCTCTTAAAAGTAAAACAATCATAAATTCTTATATTATGTATTTTATTCGTCGAGCAACAAATGCACACCGCTTAATAATTTTGTTTTCTTTGTGCATTGTAAGTTTCTTTGCCCAGTTATAAAAGGGTCTGAGCTTAATAGCAAGCTGTTTTATAAATCCATATTTCTGTTATTTCGAGACATTTCCCTAGTGTGAAACTCTCTATATTTTTGTATGTCCTTGTTTTTAGATTCGGCAGCTTCTTCAGACAATTCTCCTATCGAAACAAGCACAAAAGTTATAATTTCAGAACCGTAGACTAAAACTTTCTAAACTGATGGTGGAAGGTAATACCATGGGTACAATTTAATAAGCATTTTTGCGGTGTGAAGTGCAAATGCTCCAAGTTTTTCAGAATTTATTTTATAGCCAAATGCAATGCATTGCAGTATTGTCGCACACCTATTTAAAACATTTTTATCCAATCCTGTAATATCAGCAGACAATTTCGTATTGCTAAAAAATGTTCTTGCCGTATTACCGTCATTTGAAGTTCCACTACCTCCATTCCTTGGTTGGTCGACATGTAATCCCATTTGGCCACAGAAGACTGCTTGAATTTGTGTTTTTCCATCCTTATTTTTATTTTTTTTTTTTGAGGTACAAATTCGCCAAGTTTTCAAATGCAATCTACACTGCCGATCAACGAAATAAACTCACGTCGTTTTTTTAAGAAAATTGAGTTTTTTATAGATTAACAACACATATGTTGAGAGCTCTAAGTTAAATGGTTAATTTTTAAATTTTTGTTTTGTGAGTAAACCTTAAAAAACGGTTACTTTTTATCGATCAACGAAATAGACTCAAGGTCGTACAATTAATATAAATCACAAATAAATTCAAAAATGTATTATTAAATAGGTTTTTATAATGATTTAATGTTATTTAGTAATGCGTATAGCCAATTTTTGAGCAATTTAACATAAAATGGGACGTGGAACAGCACTAACTTGTGAAGAAAGAGGCAAAATATTGGCATATCGAGACAGCAATCTTTCAAATAGAGAAATTGCAAGAAAATTTTCTAGAAGTCAGTCTGTTGTTTGCCATTTTCTAAGAAATCCATCGATTTATGGAAAAAATATGAAGAAACCCTCCTGGAAAGCACTCACGCCTTGCCAGGAGCGAAGGATTCTTCGAGAAGCTTCAAACTCAACATGTTCTGCAGCTAAAATTCGTCAAAATTTGGGTGTTAAGGCAAGTGTCGCTACCGTAAGACGAGTAATTCGCAAGGCAAAACATCTAAAGAGACTAAAACT